>CAUYTI010145658.1:0-21767 GCA_963575145.1 Galago senegalensis | reverse complement strand
AAGAAATTTTATGTACTTGTAGAATAATCCACTATTGGTTACACAAAATAGTACGTGAAAATTGCTGATGTGATCTCTTTGATTATAGCTAAAGAAATTAAGAGCTAGCACCAAAGAAGAGGGGTTTATTTAATTTAATTTAATTTTTATTTATTTATTTATTTCAGACAGAGTCTCACTCTGTTGCCCCAGGCTAGAGTGCAATGGCATCAGCCTAGCTCACAGAAACCTCAAAGTCTGGGTTCAAGTGATCCTCCTGCCTCAGTCTCCTTAGTAGCTGAGACTAAAATCATCCAGCTATAACACCCAGCTAATTTTTCTACTGTTAGTAAAGATTGTGTCTCTATCTTGCTTAGGCTGGTCTAGAACTCCTGAGCTCAAGGGATCCTCTACCTCAGCTTCCCAGAGTGCTAGGGTTACAGGTGTGAGCCATTGTACCTGACTCTGGAAGGGTTGATTTTAGCTAGAAGCATGGAGTTTGTCTGTGGTAAAAGAGAAGGCAGCATATGTGAGTGAAAGTATTGATGAGTGCATATGTAGCTCACTCCTAAAGCTCTGAGACAGATTGTGTTATGGTCCATTATTTTACTTCCAAGAAGCACAGTTGACAGCAAGTTTTAACTCGCTCGGCTTAGTGGTAATGTAGAAGAAGTCTCCATTTGCTTCCGTTTGTGTGGATTCTACATTTCTTGATCTTTTGTGTATCTCAAAACTTTCATAATGATCCATGTACATGACAACTTTGAAATTACTTCAGCTTTTCCATCAAATAGGGAGATGGAACACTGAGTAAGGATAGCAGTGGAGGGATTGTAGGCTTACCAAAAAGGAAAATAATTAACACAGCCATCTCTGAGATTAGGAGAGTTAGCCAATTAGAAATATATGACAATCACTCTCATATATAAACAGCTCTTACAGATGAATAGGAAATAGTTGAACATCTCAATAAAAACAGATGAGACGGTGCCTGTATTGACACACACACACAGATGGCCATTAATCAAATGAAATAATTGTTAACCTTAATCCCAGTCTAAGAAACTAATATGCTGGTTGATATCATTGATGGCTCATTTTTTTTGTCTAGAAAGCAATTCCTAAAAGATATCCCTAGTTTCACCTATATGCTTATCTTTTACTTGTCTTAAGGAAAGATTTCCCCTGAGGAAATAACTGATTATCCTTAAAAACTTTTAATCATATATTGTCATCGCCACTATTTCTGAACATTGGAAACAAAAGTAATTGTTCAAAAAAGGAAACTGCATAAGCAAATTGCTGTGAAAGACAATTACATACACCCAGTAAAATGTCATTAACTGTAGATGAATATTTAATTAAAAAAGTATGATATACATGAATAAACTCACAATGCTAATTAAGTGTGTTCTCTTTTTAAAAATGCCCATATATATTTTATATGTGAATTTATATTATAAACATGACATGTATTGTATATAATTTTTGTGGCAATTTGTGTCCATTCATTAATTTGCACTCAGATAAGGTTTTTCTTTATCCTTTGCCTCTTTTTGTTCATTTATGTGTGTTTTGGGCAAAGAGTGGTGATAATTTGTAAACTGGTAATTATAGTTCTCTTTTTTGGGGACCGCTCAACTCATCGAATGCTTCTGCCTAGATCTGTGACCTGAAATGATTTTTATTTTAGAAAGATTATACAAGTACCACAAGCGGGGTGGTTTGGACAGAGATAAATTGTACACACAGAGACCAACTAGAGTCCTTTTCAGGAATCTGTGAGAGAGGTAATGAGTGT
The DNA here is from genome assembly GCA_963575145.1 of Galago senegalensis. Classification (NCBI taxonomy): domain Eukaryota; kingdom Metazoa; phylum Chordata; class Mammalia; order Primates; family Galagidae; genus Galago; species Galago senegalensis. The sequence continues at coordinate 19,987 of CAUYTI010145658.1, read as the reverse complement.
CAGGGAAGTGAGCACTGTGAATAGAGAATACAGAGCACAGTGGAGGTTCCAGATGGGGCGTATGAAGGGAAGACCCCTGATTGTCACACTGAAAGCCACATACTAAGAGGAAGTTTCAGAGAAACACACCAAAGCAGACAGAAGCATGAATCAGAACCAATTCCTTCCCTACTAATAAAGCCAATCTCTGCTTATACAGCAGCCTTAACTATTACAATTTAAAATTATAGGATTATTTTTGTCCTCAGTTACTGTGTCTGTGTTTAATTATACACCACTGTAATGATAGGAAAATAGCAGCTATTTTGAGAATGCTGTACCTTTCCAGGCTCTGTATCCCTTCTCCACGTGATACTGGAGTTAAAAAGAGGAACACGAACCAGAAGAGGCGCAGGTGGTTGTGTTTATGGCCTTCAGGGAGATATGATTACTTCACCGGGCTGATTGCTACCTGAAGGAAGTCAGATTACAATTAAGACTGTCAGGTAAAGCACACAATTAAAGTTCATTGCAAATGCTGTCGACAAACTGGTATTAGCTGGGAAATGTACTCTGGCAAACAGATGTAGCCTGGAAAAGAGAAAGAGAATGTTTTTTCCTAGAATAAATCTACTTTATCAAATCTGACAACTTTCACTCGAGTTCTGGGTCCTAAACTACAAAGAGCTTCCCATTTGATTTAAGCAATTCGTACAGAACATGCCGGCTGGAAATGAGTTGACTCATTAACTTACTTTGCTTGCTAGAAAAGGTCCAGGTGAGAGCAAGCATGCTCACCACACCGCATTCCGCCCTTTGCCTTCCAGGTTTGTTGAAGAGCTAGAAATGTTGCTTTTGACTCTGCATGCTAAGGAGTGGGATTGTGGTTCTAGAGTTGGGAAATTCTTATTGCACAAGCAGAGGTCATCTCCTCTGTTTTTTCAAACTGTCTTTTAGTCAGATGCGTAGCTACACCCAGCCCAGGTGTTATTTAAGCATCTGCTTGCATTTATATGACACTAATAAGACGTAGTTGCTATAGACAAACAGCCGTTCTGCTGTTTGATTTTACTCCATAAGTAACTGTATATATCATTACCTCTTAATAAAGTGCAGTATTCCCTGGGCTCGTACATATCACAGGCATTACTGCTAATAGGAGTTATGCATGGGCTTGAAGAAAAAGTGCAGCTCTTATACTCGGCCTCCATTTAATGCTTTCCCGGACTAGCAATATTTTTCATCTGGTTGGTAATAGAGGCCATTGAAGTGGAGAATGGCTTTCATGCAGAAATTCTAATCCAAGGGAAGGGTGCTATGCTTTTTAACACCAGGCAGAGTAGACCTCTGTCTATAAAATTAGCTGCTTCTGACCACCAGAGTTTCAGGGAATCACCCAGGTTGGGGGGATAGAAAGCAGAGGAACACAGAGTATCCTGGTTTGGGATGAAGATGCGTTTTATGCCGAGGACGTTCTCTTCTCTTATTTCTCAGGGCACATTGCTTCCTTGGGAAGATTAACCCTACTGAGTGCATCCCTGTGATTTCACCTGCTAAACAGAGTGATAATTAAGAGAGGGAATCACATACAAAACATGTGGTGAGCTCTCAGAGAATGAGACTGTTTGCGATCCTTCCCTGGGAAATTTAGTGTCAGGAATGCACAAACACTGGGCCTCTGCTGTGTGCAGGGAACACCAGCTCACACCTGCATGTCCTCCTGACCACGCACAATTGCTGCCTCGGCCCTGGCAACTGTATAGTAGCCTCCCTAGCCTACTATAGCTCTTGCATGGACTGCCAGAAGCAGTAACCCAATTTATTTTGTGGAGTCCAAAAGGGTGTTGACCTTCTAGGACATGTTTTTTAGTTGAGGCATCAATTACACACAGTGAGGTAAGAAAAGTGCAAAAAATTTAAGTAAACAGCTTGATCCATTTTTGTCTAAGTGTACATTCATATAGCCTCCAGACCTCATTTTAAGAAACTTTATTTCCACTTCTTTTACTAAAAGTTCCAAGAGGAGCTCAACTTGCACTTCCTCTCCTTTGGTATAGAAAAACGTTCCGTTCCAATCTGCTCTTTTCTGACGTGCTTTGGAGTTATATTTGTTCTTCTTAACCAAGGTGTCGCAGGCTTTTAGACTTCTATTACCCAGCAGGAAAGCTCGGCGATGGAAATGCAACAAAGTCTCTCTGAATACCAAGCATTTGTTTTATATGGCAGGAGCAAAGACCCAAAGAAACATCCCGAAATGTGCGAGATGACACCTGATTGCAATTTACTCACGGGAGTCAAGGAGAGGGAAATGAAACTAACATTTCATCAGTGTGTTTTCTCGGCCAAAGCTGGTGCTAGGTGACTTACGAAAGTGTGGCATTTAATCTTCCAAGCATTTTCTATTGAGAGCCAAACTTAATACCCTCTTGGGTCTCTATCATTTTTCCAATCTTCCACTAAACACCTTTTCAGTGAGAATCCCCGTAGAGCTGTTCTTTGTCCCTCGCCTATTTCCTTCTCCCTCTGTCTTTCTTACATCTTCCTTGGGCGCTCCTGGGTATCACACCTGGCTTTCCTGCTCTCTCTGCTCTCTGGTGTACCCTGGCATTTCAGGGGGATGATGGTCGATCTCTGGTTGTTTCCTGGTGACACCAGCCCCTGATCTTGGGTACTTGGACACCCTATAAGTTGTCCTCTTCAGTTGTTTCCCACTGGCACAGAAAGGAGACTCAGGGATTCCAAAAAATGACAGCTCTCTTCTGGAAGGGAACACTTGCCACGTCACAGATTTGGGCCCTGGTATGGGCTGAGTCATTTTCCACCTTTTTGCATGCCTAATTCCTCTGCATTCAATTCCAGAATAGTCTCTCTCTCTCTCAACAGTTATAGACATTCTTTTTCTTAGCCAATACCCATATTAACCTATTTTATGTTAATTGGCATAATTCTTAACATCCTCTTAGCAATTTAAAATAATGAAATCACATCTTATTTAAGCTGCACTGTTAATGTATTTCGGGAGCTTTTCCATTTGATCCTCAGGGCACACTGGAATCTAGACAAGGTGTGCATTATTATTTTCATATTTTTGCATATCGAAGGAAGAGACATCTTAGGATTAAGTAACTTGTCTCAGGTTAATTATTTAAACCTGCAATTATCTTTATATTTTGTCTTTCTACCTCTTCGACTACAGTATAATCTTCAAGAGAAACAAGACCACTTATGTGTGGTTCTCTTTTTTATTCTTGGCTTTTATCTCACACTAAGCTCTGATCAATCAATAGCAGCCCACTGACTTGAACCTGGAACTAAGGTCCAACGTCGTGTCATGGGAGGTGGCTGTTGTGCTGACACAGCTCATCCCCCGGGGCCTCCATTTGTTTTTCCCTCCCTGAGTTTATCATTTGTGACCTGCACATCCTCTTTTAGTGGCCAGTTTTTCCCTAAGCTGTAGCTTTCTCTTCTTCAGCAATACTCTTAATTAGAGTTGGTGCCACTTTGCTCAAGTTGATGCTTGGGGTTTGAGGACATTCCATCTCTTCAATGCCCAGATTTTAATCAACTAATCAGCATAAGCCCGGGGAAGCTGCTATTCTGTGGTCTGCATATGGCTCGGAGGCAGAGCCTCTTTCGTTTGAGGTCAGCGTCCGGGGCTCCTGGGGCAGGCAAGGCGTCTGTATCTTCCGCCTCCCCCCAGACAGTCCTTTCCGAGTCCTCTTGTTCTGGGGCTTCTTCTGAATCTCTTCTTCTTTGTGACATCTCAATTCCCCAGGGCTGTCAGTCCCTTTTTCACATTTAAGCCACATAAACACAATAAGGGAAACAATAACCCCAAGAAATAACCATTCTTATTTCATTCATTGCCTTTTCAGTTTATAAAGCAACTGTGAAAATAAATACTCCTAAATCAGTTCTTTTATCATAAGGTCTTTAAAAACAGATCATTTCACTCTTCCTCTTTTCCCTCAATCTCTCACTTAAGATTAATCAAGTTAATTGCTATTAAATTAGTGTACAATGTCTGATTTTTATTTTATTTCAGAATTCCCAGTGTCTGCAATAATCAGGCATCTGAGATATAAATCAGTGCTTGGAAAGGCCTCATTTCTGCATAGTGTCTGGCTAATAGCCTTGTTAACAAATAGGCTAAGGCTGATCTTTGGCTTTAGGCTAAAAGGCAGCTTCCTAGCGAGGACTTTGTAGAACATAGTGTATTATTCCAGTGAAAATCCTGTTTGCCATGTTCTGCTAAATTCAGATTCAGTTAGATGGTTTTTTTTGTATGCATGTGAGAACAAAGCCAATGTGTTGAAGTGTCAGCACCCAAAGTCCCTGGCCCCCCTCTCCAGACATACAGCACTCTGGCCTCAGTTTGCGAAAAATGTATTTTTTTTTTTTTTGAGTCTCATTATGTCACCCTCAGTAGATTGCTGTGACATCACAGCTCACAGCAACCTCAAACTCTTGGGCTTAAGTGATTCTTTTGCCTCAGCCTCCCAAGTAGCAGGGGCTACAGGCACCCAGCCCAATGCCCAGCTATTTTTGTTGTTGTTGCAGTTGTCATTGTTGTTTATCTGGCCTGGGCCGGGTTTGAACCCACCAGCCTTGGTGTATGTGCCGGATGCCCTACCTACTGAGCTATGGCATTGCCCAAAGTTGTGCTTTTTAGGATTGTTGCTTCATGAACTTGACAACCAAATCCATATCAAGGCTGGGCTGAGTAAACTAAGTACTCAAAGATTATTGCAATATGTGCTTTACTTAAAAAAAAATAGGTAGAGGAAAAGAAAATCGTGGACTTTTACGTGGCACTCATTCTGAGGTTTGCTACAGGTTTGGAGCATCTGCTCTGTCCATTCACCTGCTGAATAGCTCACCCCAATTAAAGGAGCAATTTGGATTCTAGTACACACCTTAGTTCTTCTGATGATGGCTGCCTTTATGTTTTTATTCTTCCTGAACCTTTGTTTTCCCATCCATGAAATGGGGATAGGCAGATCCACCTCTTCGTCTCACCCTGAGGATTAACTGGGACCATGGATCTGTGGTACCTAACACGATGCTTCCCCAGGGTGAAATGCAGGAGTCAGTCTTTTTCTGGTTGATAACAGGACAGTCCTAGAATTTGTTCATTCATTACCTGATGCGTGCACAAACACTAAGCGTCCTAGGCAGCTTTAAGATGCTATAAATACAGATGCAAATAACAAGCAGGCCCTGCCCTTAGTGAGCTCCTGATCCAGCAGAACTAGACCAGTAACTTCTGCAATTATACTTCAGTAAGTTAAGTGCCCCGATGGAGGGCAAGGTGGATAGTTTCACTGTCTTGTTCCCATCATTTTGTGCTTGCTGTTGGGAGGAAGCTTTTCGTGCATTTAGCACCATGCCAGGAACAGAGAGGAGTTGCTTATCCCTGTGAGGGAGCAGCCCAAGGTGCAGCTAAACCATAGCAGTAGGGAGCTAGCAGTGGCTCCCCCATATTCTGGTGGGCACAGGGTCAGTTTCTCAACAGAGAGTCTAGGGTTTTTTGTGCCCTATTCCTCAACCAGTTATGAAAAGTGCCAGCCTCCTAAGAAACTTTTTATCAACATTCTGGCATCTATCCTGGAGTCTAGGAGAAATCAAAAACCCAAAGAGTCTTATAAAAGTGTGTCAAGTTCTTTTATTCCTATAGTCATATTTGAGCCTAACCATAACCCCTGCAGAAAATTGAGTTCCAGAGAGCTGAGTTATTTGCCTTTGATGAAACAGCTAGTTTGGGGCAAAGATAAGAGTAGAATCTGATCCTCCTGACTCCTGGTACACAGCCCCTCTCTCTATTTAACCTGCCAGAGGGTCTGACAAAGCAGCATTGTAGGCAAAGAGCTATTAACAGCTCCTTCTAACTACCAAGTGCCTTTTCAAGACAGGTGTCATTCAAAGCTTTCACATAGTATTATACGTGTGAACCTTGTAGTATTCCCTAGAGCCTTTTATTTTTATTTTATCAATAAAGTAATAGGGATATTAAATAGTTATTCAAGATCACACACTGGTAGCTGGTAGGAAGAAGATTTGAGGAGCCCATCTCTTAACACATACAGTCCTCCCTTTCTGTCATGCCCAAATTTGAGCCAAGCACTCCAGGGTCAGAAGCAGCTAAGTGACCCCTGATCACAGAGTCTAATCATCGCCTTCACAGGGAGATTTCTAGCAAAGTCAGAACACAGATTTATACAACTGTGAGTCTTCAAAAATATCACCCTTTCTGTTATAAGTAAGAAAATGGGCTAAGATCCTTGATTGATGAGCTAGCTAGGACCTGATTGCTTTTATCCATTCATGCATTCTCTCAATTTGTATGTGAGTGTGTCATGTGAAGAGGCACTCTCCAATGTCCAGGGAGAGAACCCAAGAGAAACAGACACACCAGGGACTGTGAGGAGAGACAGCTCCCTAGGAAGCATCGGGTGAGGCTCCTCCCGAAGGATGAGCCCACAGTGTTTCTTTTTTCTTCCGGAAATGTCCTTCTCTTTTGGGAAATTCCCATTTCTCCTTCAAGGCTCAAATAAAATATTACCTAGACTTTGCAGTTTTTTTTACATTTATGGGAAAAATTATTTACCATCCTCTCTGTGTTCTCATGGCACTTGCTGTATTCCAATCTTGCAGCACTGCTGTATAGTGATGCACTCACAGGCCCTCCCGAGATCCTTGGTGGCAATCATGGTGTCACCATCATATTTCAGTACTCAGAATGGAGTGTGAGTTATAATGAGCTTTGGTGAGTGCTCAAGGTCGTGTGCATTTGTCCCACCATGTCCTTACCTCTCATCACTCCTTTACTATCTGTTGAAGTCCCCTTGAAGTTGGGACCAACGGTTGTTCCTTTGCATTCTTCCCCAAGCCTCATGCTCACAACATAGAGACCCTGTGTATGAGAGCTGAGGGAGGATAACGTGCATCTTTTCAAGTTTAACTTCTAACGCTCAGTTCTGTAGAAAGTAGTGGTCCCAAGTGTGGTCCCCAGCTTATAACAGCCAAGATCCCAAAGAAGTCTCATAACATAGAGAAGATTCTGGGATCTGTTCTTAGCAATCACATGTCTGTGCTGACTTGTGTAGACACAGGTAACACTGTATACCCTTGAGGGTCTCCCAATATCTCCAGGTGAGCCATTCTTGAAACACCCAAGATTTGGTAGACATGAAATCTTCATTTAATCTTTCTATTCATATAAAAATGATTATCTACTGAGTGCCTGAAATAGCCTAGGTAGTTGCAATATATCAGTGAACAAAATAAAAATTTCCACCCACATAGAGTTTACATTCCAATGACAGGAGAAACAATAATTAATAGGTAGAATGAATGGAAATATTTTGTAGAAGTATTTTCAGATATTTTGAAAAGGAACAAGGTACAGTTTATGGAAAACTAGCAGGAAGAGGCGGTAGCAATTGCAAATTGGTCAGGACAGGACTCTTGGGAAGTTAGAGATTTAGCCTTGTGGATCTCTGAGGAAGAATATGTTAGCAAAGGAATTAGTCAGTGAAAAGGCACTGAAATATGAACGTACACATATATATATTTTTAATTACATAAAATATTTTTTATAATTGTGTGCCCTGCCCCCATCTCTCCCTCTGAGACTTCTCCAACTCTTTGAAATATGAGTTAAATTAACAGGTTTGAAATAGTAGTACCTGTCATGATTAATGTTACACCCAACAGAATGGACACTAGAGCTTGTGGCAGGAATGAGACTTAGCCTCATATGGTTACAGAATTGAACATGCCAGGACTGTCACAGTTATTAACACATTCCAGCCTCAGGGAAAGAGGTTTCTGGATAGGAGTCTGTCCAGGCCTGCCTCCCTCCATTGCCCTGAGCAACAGCACTTTGGACTCCGGAGGTGTAAAGGGCCAGGGAAGGCAGAGGTCAGGAGCCTGTGCTGGTGAGGCCCTCAGCCTGATTGACTCCTTTTCACATCCCATCAGGGAAGCCTAATCTTGGTGAGAGGGAAGGATTTTATAGTAGGAGATAATACTGTCAGTGTCCAAAAGGATTCAGTCACTATCAAACACTTCTCGCCTATGTCTATTCTACATGCCAAGTTTCTGAATCCTGGCTGCAGGGTGCCTCCATGAACGGTACAAACTCTGCCCAGGGCAAGTTCAGATGATCCTAGGGAGATAAGGAATAGGCAAGTCAAAACAGTCAACTGCTGTTTTCCAAATGAGAGTTTCTGTAAGTCAATGGTTGAGCTCAGAGAGGAGTGACATCCCCTTGGATCTTAGACACAAATGAGGACTTCCTGGAGGAAGACAAGTGGGAGGTGGAAGGCTTCCTGAGCAACAGGTGGGAGGTGGAAGGCTGGGGAAGGAGGGGCCTTTCATGCTAGATCAAGTGACTGGGCAGAAGAACCAAGCAGGGCAAATTAGGGAGAGCCAGGGAAGAAGCTATTAGAGAATTTACAAAGTACCCACAATGCCTAATAGGTTCCTGCTGTCATTCCATTTCTGCCATGGTGCTGGTTTGAACCACAATCCTTATCAATAAAAACCCCTCAAGCAGGTTGATCTGATGGAAAGAGATCAGAATTTGTATTCAGAGGGCCTGAATACCCAGCACCATCAATGTAACATTAAGTAATGCTCAGTCATGAACTGGGCTTCAGTTCCTTTGCCTGGGAAACAATTAGGTAACTCACAAATTTTGAGAATCAGTTTAAATAATCATCATAGATTCTTTGTAAAGTGTAAAATGAGACCCACGTGCCCACTTCTCATCACTGGCATCTTTGTGATTTTGCTGCTTGAGTCGTTGTCTCCCAGAATTTAATCTAAACATGAGACAGATGATACTCTCTTAAGCAAACAAACAAACAGAAGTGTATGTAGGGACAAATAGTACCTGTTGGAAGGAAGTCAGACTGATATGATTACAGCTTATCTTTTGCAAACCATGGGAGAGCTTTTTCCTCACCTCAGAGGCAGAATGTCTGGGACATTTTATATACCTACGTGTCAAACTGTCTTCACGGCTTCTCTTGTAAAAGCCGCTAGTAGAAAAATAGGTGTCTGTGCCCACCTCTACAAGTCCTGGGGAAAGCAGGGCACATAGTGAGGGTGCCCATAAAATTCGTCATCTAACTGGGAACATTTTTGAGAGTGAAAGAAAGTACTAATAAACAGGATCGTTCTAGGAAAAGTGGAGTGTTTGGTCACCAGAGGACAGTGTTTTTGCTCTGGTAAAGTAATTTCCATGGCTCTGAGATGCAGTTGTTTAATGAACATCTCTTGACACGCATTATGGTAGTGAGTCCTTTGACCTATTCCAAGCTTGGCTGTTGCAGAATTGTTGCCATGGGCCACATCTACCAGTATTCCAGTTCTGGTAGGGATGTTGAAAGGCAGAAGGGAGGAAGGCATACGGCATCTTCTGAGGTTAGGACTATAACCAAATAGCTCTCCACTTGTTCTTCCCAAGTAATTAAAATCTAAGGATTTCTAAGATCCTCCTCTAGGTGAGTCATATTTCAAATATTTCAAGCCTTCACCACATGCAGGTGCTGACCATGGTATGTACTTCATGCTGTAGGTAGACACCTACACTTCCCTTGAATCTTATGAGTGATCCTGGTTTCTTTTCTCTTTGTAAAATCCTTATGCAGGTAAGAAAAGGAAGTCAGTTTCCAATTAGTTTCCATTTTCCAAGCAGAGTTTAATTGACAAACCCTAAGTCTCTATATTTGTGAAATAGAGTGTGATGTTTTGATATAGGTAAATAATGTGGAGGGATTCAATCAAACTAACTAAAATATCCAGTGCTCTGTTTACTTATTATTTTTTTGTGGTAAGACATTTGAAATGTACTCTCTTAGTTATTTTAAATATACAGTATATTATTTTGACTATAGTCACCCTATTATTATTTGATAAGCAGATCTCAGAATGGATTTCTCTTGTCTGTCTGCAACTTTGTACCCTTTGACCAACATGGGCACAACCCAACCTGACCCTCTGGTAACTTTCAGTATACTCTTAGATGCCACATATGCACAAGTAAGTAAGACCATGCAGTCTTGTTTGCACCTGGCTTCTGTAGTTGTTTAATGACTATCTCTTGCCATGCATTATGGCAGTGATTGCTTTAGCTTACTCCAAGCTTAGAGGTCTCTTAGGAGAGAAGGTTCTGTCTGCATGGTTAAAAATCATCAGGAAGATGTAGATGTAGACAGAAAGACCTGTCAGTGTTGAAACTGTTACTGAACCCATTAGCTAAAACTCAAAAGCTATAGTCTTATGCTCAGAGAAGGACCTCTGCTCAGGAGGCACTCAGTCAAGGTCTGCTGATGACTAAATGAATAAACTGCGTCCAGAGAAGAGGAAGGATATGTTTTGGAGTTTATAGCTATCTTCACGGCACCTCCTTGGTGGGGTGAGATTTCTCATCTTTGGATGTTACAAAGACTAGCCAGGTAGTTAGTTACTTATAGTTACTTATTAGGGATAATGGAAAAAAGTGGAATGAAGTGATGTATGAGGCTTCCTCCAGAGATGAAAAGATATGAATGAGGTAGCATTTTAAATTTTTAACTTTTAAAAATCATTATTTTAAATACTAATACAACTGAAGTAGCCATAACCAATTATTATGTATTTACAGTTACTTCTCAAATGATCTAAGTGCTTATGATTACATCTGCCTTCTCAGCCTGGACTCTGTAACTACCGAACAGTGATTACGGGGTGGGGGGTGTGGTTATGGAAGAAAGGAAGATTTTTAGGGGAAGAAAGATTAATTTAACTTTGCTTTTTCTTTTGTTGGAGAAGTCTTTGTCTTCATAAAATATTTTTCATGTGATGAAGAGAAAAGTTTTTGAAATTCCAACTATTCTTTTGGCAGATAATTTGTGTTAATCGTAACTATAGAAAATGTCTGATAAATTATCAAAATTTCACATACTAGATGAGAGGAGAGATACATTCTTCATCTCCTTCTATTTTGTCTTTGTTAAAACATATTGTGACTAAGCCCAAACAAATGGCTTTGTTTTTATAAAAGGAAAATTTGAACACAATTATTAGAATGAGAAGAGGATGAAGAATCATGATGTACTGTCTGGCCTTTCAAAAATATTCTGCTTTAATGAGCCTGGAACTGAGTCCAGGTCAATGAATGTTTAGCACAGTGGTTCTCAACCTTCCTAATCTCATGACCCTTTAACACAGTTCCTCATGTTGTAGTGACCCCCCCACCCAGGAAATTCTTTTCATTGCTACTTCATAATTGTAGTTTTGCTACTATTATGAATTGTAATGTAAACATCTGATATGCAGGATGTATTTAGGTGACCTCTGTGAAAGGGTTGTTGAACCCCAAAGGGGGTCATGACCCACAGATTGAGAACCACTGGTTTAGCAGCTCCTTTCCAAGTTGACTAACTTTCCCATTTACTATTGTACCTTCATATTATTGTCATCATTGTTACCTTAATTGCACACCCAAATGATCCAGTGCTTTTCTTCCTGTTATACACCAGATGGTCACTGAACTCAAAGCTTCTGCCTTATTTGTTAGGACTGAAGTTCATGTCAAAATGTATAATACCATGATTATGTGAAAAGCAATGTCAGGAGGCAATATCTCTTACAAGGAGTCATTTCTAGACCTAAGTTAATTAGATTGTAAAAGGCTACAACGTCAGATTAATTGTCAAATTACAAGCATGTCAGTGATCTGTTTTGAAGTGGAGGCTGCAGTGGTCATATAGGGTCATGCAGTAATCATACCAGGTCAGGGAATAAGACAGAAAGGCATTTCTTTCTTATCCAGGCCATACTAATATCATTTTTTCACCCAAAGGACCATGATCATTCATAGAAAATGCTATCACAATTCCAAGGATAAACATTTAGGAAAACATTCAAGGAGATAATCACCCTGATTCTACAGGGACACCCAAATAATTTCAGTAATCCTATGACACAAAGGCCTGGGAACAAAAACTTACTATAGAACAATCGAAGGCTTTGAGTTTAACACAAAAGTTGTATAGCAGTGTGGTTATTTGCTAAAAATATCAGGTGTTATTAAATAGGGAAGAATTGATTTAGTTAATTACTTATAAAATGATATACTTTTATGACCTCAGTAGACCAGTTGAAACAAAATTGCCCTCCTTAAAAATTGCCCAATGATATGGTCAGCTGGACAACTTGCTGCTCATTGGTGGTCTGCTCTAGTTGTTAGGATCTTCCCAACAATGAGCAAGGAGGACCTTCCCAATCTGGATGAAGGGCAAACTATGTGCACTTTCCCAAATCTGCCAACCTACCTCGTATCTCTGTTCCTGGATCCTGGGATATGCTAAACTCTCTTAGAAAATTTTGTGATTAGCTCTGGAATTATGCCCTGCAAAAGTTTTAATGGCCTTTCCTGTCTGATGTAAGTTTTTTTTTTTTTTTTTTTTTCTGAGTTCTCTACATAATCCCAGGGTCCTTTCTTATGGGACTTGCCACCCTGGAGATTACCTTTGATTTTATACTGTTAGCTCATTAATTATACTGGAATATCTTCAGGGTATGTTTAATTATATCTAAAATGTATATGATAAATATTCAATTAATGGACATTAAAAAAATAAATTAGAGATATCTAATAAGGCAACCCCAACCCTCCCTTCTAATAAGCTACTGCAGGTGTATCTTCAACAGAATCACATGAAAACGCCTCTGGTCCCTTCCTTAGCATCTGACAAAATCCCTTGTGGTTCCATAATGACAACATCATGTGATGGGAAAGGACAAAGAGCAGAAGTTTCCAGAGTTAGGTAGCCACTTAGAGTATACACTTCTATGTACCTGCACTAATATCAATTTCTTTAACCTATTCTAATAATAGAAAAAATTCAGAAAGTTCTGCCCTCCTTTTTCTTCAATCTTCTATACTTACTGTGCTTCCAGTAAGAATACATATTTTAAAATGTCTTTATTGTAACTTTAATGAGCTTGGAGAAAGAGAGGAGATAAATGTTAAGAGGTGAAATAGAAGTTGTTACTTGGGCTTGCTAATTTTGAAGATATTCCTCTTCATGTTAGTGTAAGAATTAAGACATTTAAGTAATTGATATAGATGTTCTATTTTATGTTCATCCTGACTCTGTAGGTGGTACTTCCATTATATCATCAGGCTTAGTTCCAAATCACAACTTACCTTTGGAACTTCTCTTTTGGATTGCCATTTCTTTAGTTTTTAGAATTTTATTTTTCATTGGTACATAATAAACATATTTTGGAGATACATGGGATAATTCAGTACATTTGTGGGTTTGTAAAGATTAAGTTGTTGTAATTAGGATATTCATCTTCTTAAACATTTGTCTTTCTGCTAGAAACATTCAAGTTATCTTCTTCTAGCTAAGCTATTTGAAATATAAATAGATTATTAATCACTCTACTGATCTATTAAACACCAGGGCTTATGTCTTCTTTCAAACTGTAAATCTATACCCGTTAATCAACCTGCCTTTATTTTTGAAACACTTAGCAGACACTAGACGATTCTTGTCCGATCTTGACAATTATCCCAAATTCCTGGAATCAGTATACTGTTTGTTTCTGAGCAGATATCTTCCCCCTGAACACTAACAATTCAGTATGAAGAACGATAAAGCAAATAAATAGCAATTAAGCCCATAATACAAACTCTGCACAAAACACGTGCAAATTATAGCAAAAATCCAGGGAGGGTAGCAATTAACCATATGGAAATCTTGCCTAAGAAGAGACAGTAACATCTTGGATTATAGGAAAATGTCTTCCTATACAATTCTTCTTTTGTCTTTCATCTCACAGGCTAATCTTTCTCTGGACCCTCTCATCTATTTTTCTGACATGCTACCTCTTTCTTCCTCCCTCTCTCATTATTTCTATTTTTACCTTAGCACCCACCTTCATCACATGTGCCTACAGCATGATACTAGCTTCCAAATTGGATTGTTGTCATTATTATTTCCTAGTTCAATGCACCCTACATACCTCTGTTAAGTTAAGCAACCTTCAAAACTGTTGTGACCATGATACTCTATCATCAGAGAGATAGAATTTCTCTATATACCATTAACTTGCAAGTTAGGGACTCTGGGATGCCTCATATATTTAGAACTAGAATCCTTTATTTGTGACGGAATTTCTGTATTCATTTATTAACATTAAGTTAATAGCCACTTCATCAACATATGGTTCTACTCATGGAACAAGTGTTGCAACCAGAACTTAGGCAGCTGAGTCCATGACTGTCTCTGTCTCTGTTCTGCCTCTGGCTCTGTTTCTCTCTTTAGTGGATGTTTTTCCTGTCCATCTCATCATGCCCACTGCCCAGGCCCATGGCATCCATAGATGTCTCCGAGCCTCTTTTGGCCAACACAACAGCATCAAGCTGTAAGTGTGTGACTATGATGAGCCAAAAGATTCATTCCTTTATTTTCTCTTAACTGCTGCAGCCTTCATAAAAATCCAGCCCTATAGGTTATTGATTTTCACCAAAAGAAGAAAAACACGTGGGAGTGGAGAATTATGATGTTATGTCCTAAATGAATTTTTCACGGAAAACAAAGAACAGAACAACAACTCTTCTCTGTCTTGGGCATTTGGTCAGAAATGAGGTTTGTGGTGTGGAATAGGAAGGACAGGCATGCGTCTGTCCCCAGGGGACAGCATGCATTGATCTCTTGGGTGATTGCCCTGACTACCTCTGAAGCTGAGAATTAGGTTCAATATGTTAGTGCTAACATTTAAGTCCTTTCAAATCTCCAGGGGCAGACGCTGCCTTCTCTTCCTCTACCTTGTCCATGTTTAAGTGAAAACTGACTTAACTCTTAAACTTAACCCTTTACCTTCCAGCCTTTCCTTTATTTCTATAGAAGCCTAGGTCTCAGCAAATCCATGGAAAGCTTTGATGAGATGTTTTAACTACTATTTCACAAGCAAAGTATTAGAAATGAAGACAAATACAGTAAAATCTCTCTCCCTACAAAAATTTGCTTTCTAGATAAGATAGAAATAATAGGCCCATTTATTTTTGCTTATCTATGAAGAACACTTACCTCAGTAGTGTGGTATTGCTAAGACAAGAAACAAACCAGATTCACTTCAGAAGCTTTGAAAAATGCACCCTTGCGGGTGCCACGTCAGACCTCCAATCAGATGCTTTGAGAGTTGGCCTGGAAATCTGTATTTAAACAACATCCAACACCACCTTTCTTAGACTTTACACTGACTACTAGATACAATGCAGAAAGACCTACCAAAGAAGGTTGGTGGGAGTGGCGCTGAATTCCATGAAGAAAACTGCTACAGACACATATTTAAACTGATGTGCCAACATCCGTGAATCTGGCCCCAGAGAGAGAGCATGATAACAGGAAAGGTGCTTCTGCATACTTGTAGCAGCGTAGCGATGTCTCCAAAAAGCATATCTAACAATCTATTGATTAGTGTTATGAGATCTGGGGTCAGGAAAAGGGTAAGGAAGAAATGGAAAAAATCTTGTGGAAAAAATAATTCAATGGCTCTTGCTAGTAAGAGGAGGCTTAGGGAGAAAGGATGCCTACCGGCTATTTCTGGCCTCTGAAATAGAACCTCTTTGCTTAGAAGAAAATCTGGTGAGGAGCTAGTTGAACATAGAGATTCTGTTAGCTAAAGAACTTTGCTTTGAGCTACACCAACCTACTGAATACAGAAAACTGGGTAATATGTGCCCATAAGGCAAAAGATAAGTTATATTTGTCCTGAGGGTGTTTGAAACAACAAGGTTATGTACAGGCTGATAACTGCACCAAATTATTCCCCTTCAGCCCTCTGCACAAGATATGCCAGACTTAGCAAGAATCTTTCAAAATGAGAAATAGTTGGGAATAAATCAAGAGGAAACCAATACATGAAAAATAGTAAGCCATATTTTCACAAACTTAATTCTGATAAAAAAGAAAAAATATTCAGCCATTTACAAGGTAACAGGGAAGGTGGAAACCTCTCATTGTAGAGGGCAAAGGCTGAAAAATATATACATCCCCAGCCTCTATTTCCTTGATAGTAGAAGGAGCATTCACTTTTAATTGATGATTTTATCCAATTGCTATTAATAGAATAAATACTATGCACCAATCACTGTTCTAGAATTTGAGAGTAAAGTTATCCACAATAGAGACCAGGTCCCAGCTTTCCTAGAGCCCAGGTTCTTATGAATGGAAAAAGCAATACAAAAAGAAACAACAGATGTTTTAGAATCAAAATGTCCTGGTTTCAAATCTCACCCTTGCCAAATACCATTTGCATGGTCATTGATCTTGCTGTGACTATTTCCTTCTCTGCAAAATTGAGACAGGAATGTTGACCTTGAAAGGTTGTAATGAGGATAAGAGGAAATTTGTGCTGCTGAATAGTATCTGGAACATACTAACCATTTTATATAGACTTGTTGAGTAAAAAATTGGCAATACAAAGTACCCAGTTGGCAGAGGAAGAATTGAATTCAAATCACAGTGGAAACATTTACTCTTAATGGAGTAAATGGATAATTGATAAGCACACAGAAACATACATAGATCCATAAATGGACACATATGTACACATACATGATATGTGTGTGTTTGTATGTTTCTGGCTATATGTGTGTATATATATATGTATATTTGTAAAGTCACAGAGAAGGAAGATAACTTGGATAAAAATACAGGTAAATTGGGTTGATGAGTTTGGAAAAGAGGAGATGAGTGGTTCTTTTTTTTTTTTTTTATTAGGGATTCATTGAGGCCACAAAGATGAGTGGATCTTATCTAATGTTTTCTATATTTTCTGTAACCTGAGAGAGGATTGGGTAGGAGATAAACCTTTGAAGAGAGTAGTGGTATTTAAGTGGAAGGTAATAATGTAAAAGAATGTCTCTTAAAGAGTGATCAGTGTGGCTTTCACCTTTGCAGGATCAGAAACCTGATCACATCATCAGGTTTCTGATAAAACTATGGGAATAGTTTTATCTTTTGGAGATAATATTTAATACAACAAGAAGTTGATGGAGACTTTAGACTCTAAAGAAGGAGCATAGTAGTAAGTGCTAAAGCATAGCAAGTTCACAGAAAAGTCAGAACCTATGTGGTCACGACCAGCATCTCTTGGTAGGAAGGCCTGAATTAGAGGTCGGGTCATCTTATTGTAACTATGCCAATAAGATCGAATCTCATAAAGTAGTTTTCAGACATAGCAACTTGAAAAACACTCTGTGCTCTTAGGAAAGGAATTTTGAGTGGGTCTTGTGTTTTCTCCCTTAGATCCTACCTAGAAGAACATAACTACTGTTGGCTTCTCTAGCTGTCCTCCTGCTCAGCTTTCATGGGGACCAATACTTCTAGCCCATGTAATCTCTCCTAGATATCTTAATGTATTCAGCTATTCTTTCAATAAAATTTGACCTGAAAGCATTTCTTTTTATTAAAATAGCTTTGTGTATCTCTATTTTATTCATTATATATTGATTTATTATTTAACTTATCACCAAGTCCTAGAAGACCAAGATTTGTTCCCTTGTTTCCCAAAGTACTGGGATGATATGTCCCTATATTTCTTGAATCCTAGGGAGAAAACAAATGGTTAAAAGAAAACAACCCTCCAAAGGGAAGCTCCAGGTCTAAAGAAGAGTTGCATTCTTAGCAATTAGGAAAAAAAGGTGGTTATAAAATCTTTCATATGATTCATAATGTCCTAGTATCTTTGGAAATTCTAAGGTTGTGAAGTAATAAGGGTGAAGCCAATGTTGGGTTAAGACTATTTTTAGTTATAGCAAGTGTTTAATAATAAGAATGACAGCAAGATATTGTGAAAAACAAAGGGGAGAACACAAGCCAGTTATGTCACCTCCAGGAAAGGATCCTCTTTTCATAGCATAATATGTGCTCCAAAGCACAATCATCTTACAAAGAATTGTGCACTGCAGTGTCATCTGCTATGTGGTGTAACCAAGGCCAGATGCAGGAAGACTGATGTCTTTGTGATTATGATTTTGTGCATAGGATCTGCCTACTAACTAACCTAGCTTTCCCCCCCATAACACATGAATGCAAGATTGTTTAGAATCTATTCTATAGCAATTGTCCTAAGTATCATTAAGGACTTTTTTCTATCTAGGCTATCAGTGTAGGATTGTGGTTCCCCACAGTCCCACTTCTGAGTTCAGTGGTATTTCCATAATTTATAATCCTTCATTCTTTTATTTACCTTTTAGGTCATATGTGGTAATAATCCATGTAGTGATCACCAGTGATGCACAAGAATGTAATTGGGACTAATCAGTGATATGCATGTTAATGGGAGAGGAACTCACTTTGCGGAATTCTAGGGATCAGTAATGGTCTCATTACCTCCTCACTTCCACCCCCTTAGGCACTCCCACAAGAGAGAGCCCAGTCCAGAGTTGCTTCCTTATTGCAACATCAAGAGGTCTTCTTATGGATTCTGGCTTCCTTAGAGAGTTATGTGCTATAATTTAAGATGAATTATCTTAAAATTCCTGGGGAGAGACTTCTCATTTAAAAACATATGTCCAAGATGGTGACTAATAATAATGTGCATACTTACCAGAGAACCTCTAACACAACCAGATTCTTCATGGATCTTAGCTGTTTATAACATGTGCTATTTTGCTTGATGATAGCTCACATTGTGTGATTTGTCCATAAGATGGAATCCTGGGCTATTTCCTTCCCTTCCCTTCCCTTCCCTTCCCTTCCCTCCCCTCCCCTCCCCTCCCCTTCCTTCCTTTCCCTCCCCTCCCCTTCTTTCCCTTCCCTTCCCTTCCCTTGTCTTCCCTTCCTTTCACTTCCCTTCACTTCCCTTTTCTTCTTTTCTTTTCTTTCTTTCAAACTTCACTTGCAAGTCCTGCTTTCCCACTTTCCTTCCCAGTCAATGAAATGCATCCCTCTGTATCTCCCAGAGTTCAGTGCATGAATTGAATATAATAAAGAAAGACAAATATCTCATGAACTAGTTGAGAAGGAAAGGCCATCACAGAAAAACCCTTGATGGAGCTGTGAGAGGTGGACAAACCTTATCAGTTCAGAAGGAAACAAGATCATTCCAGAAAGAGTGTCAATATATGTTGATGCAGCTTCAGCTAGGTCTTAAAGAATAGATAGCATGTGTTTAGTGGAGGACCAGGGAAGGGATGAAGGTTAAAATAATGTTGGCACAATCACAGAACCCTGAGATAATTTATCTGTATGGAGAGGTTAATTTTGTGAAGTTCCCAAATTTTAAATAGGTTGGTTTGAATGGGAAAGACTAATAATAAGTAATTGAAAAGTCATGTCAACTGAAATTTGTCTCAGCTAAGAAGCCCTGAGTCTACAACAATGATGATGAATGGTAATGTTCTGGGGAAAAATTTGTGCCTGGTCTAAGAGAACTGTTGCAACTACTGACAAGTTTGGCCTATGAGTGTAATAGGATATGAATAAGATTTTGGAATTTGATTAATGTGGTAGCAGGATGGTATCTAAAAGAGTATCTGGCATATAACATGAGTAATAGTAATAACAATAGCAATAATGATAATGGTAGTAATAAAAATAGTTTTTTTTAATTTTAAATTTATATGAAGGTACAAATTTTTAGGTCACAATGTTCTCACTTCCAAGGTAAAGTTTAAGTTGTAAAAGAGCCCCTTAGCCAGGGGGTGTGATGAAACCCTCACAAAGTTTACATTAAGTGAGATTCCCACCAACTTCCCTCTCTCCTCCCAACAATCACCCTCCTCTCTTCCCCTCCTCACCCTACCTCCTTGCTACACTTTCTTTGTATTTTATTATTTGTATGAGTGTGTAATTGTTTATATATTGGCTTCATATTAGTATTGAGTACATTGGATAGTTATTTTTCCATTCTTGAGATACTTTACTAAGAAGATTATGTTTCAACTCCATCCAGGTAAACATAAAAGATGTTAGGTCTCCATCTTTTTTATGGC
>CAUYTI010145656.1:0-11663 GCA_963575145.1 Galago senegalensis | reverse complement strand
GGGCTGGGCTATTACAGTTGTCCTTGTTGCAGCAGGTAGTATTATAGGTCAGGCCCAGCTTGTTGTTGGTTTGGTTGTAAGCTTCTTGACAGGGGTGTTCTGGTGTGCCACAACGCAGGTTGGAGAAAACCCACATCTTACCTAGGGGTATGAATGGGCAGGAGGTCAGCTGTGCTGGGCACCCAGCATGCCTGTATCTACCTCCCCAACCCACACACACACACACAAGTATCCTTCACCCCCAACTCTGCTCTGGCCCTCCCTGATTTTATCTCTTCTTGATCTAATCTTCCTTCTATACATCCTTACCTGCCTCCCATCTCAGTTCTATCACGTGCTGGTCATGAGGCCTTGGACCTCTTACTATCACTTTTTGAGGCTGTTTCCTCAGTATAATAATAGCACCACTATCATAGGGTTGTCATGAATACTAATTGAAACAATATGTGTAAAGATATAGGATAGTGTCTGGTACATACACCAAATATTGACCAAATATTATCATTGCTGTAATTCTCTATTCTGTCTCAGTCTTAGCCCTAGTTGGGTCTCAGTCTCAGTCATAGAGTCTTCCACTGTCCCCTCTCCCCACTAAAGAAGAGGATGTTTACCGAGGTATACATGGGTTGTCAGGCATTGTTGTCCTTGCTCCAGGCGGCATGACTGACGGTCCACACAGCCCAGCACAGGGACCTTGTAGCAGGAGTGACAGCGAATGTCAGCTGCAGAGATATGAGTCAGGCTGAGGAGATGGGGTCTCTGACTTACTTGGGGAAAAGCTGAGCTGGGGTGTGGAAAGAGGGTGGAGAAGAGCCAATTGAGTAGGTATTCAGACCTGTTTGACTGTTTTGTCCAGTAGAGACAAAGCAGGTGAGTGATGCAGCCAAAGTAGACAGGAGGTGTTGCCTTTGTGAAAAACCCACACCCTCAGTATCTTCTTTCAACTCCACCCCATTTGGGATGAGTCAGAGGGTCAGAGCTACAAACAAAAACACAGCTGGGTAGGACTGGTGTGGTGGCTCAAGCCTGTAATCCCAATACTTTAGGAAGCCAAGGGGGGTGGATTGCCTGAGGCAAGACTAGCACATTCAAGACTAGCCTGAGCTAGAGCAAGACTCCTATCTCTAAAAAAATAAGCTGGGTGTTGTGGTGGGCACCTGTGGTCCCAGCTACTTGGGAGGCTGAGGCAAGAGAATCGGTTGAGCCCAAGAGTTAGAGGTTGCTGTGAGCTATGATGCCAGAGTACTCTATTGAGGGTGACAAAGTGAGACTGTCTTAAAAACAAACAAATAAACAAAAAAACACAGGGCTGGGGATAGATGGAATGTGAGGATACCATGGGGGAAGTAATGAGGTGGCAGGGGAGAAGATAGAGACTTGAAAGGGGGAGAAATATTAAAAGTAAAATTCACAGGGAGGCTCGGCGCCCATAGCTCAGTGAGTAGGGTTCCGGCCATATACACAAAAGGTGGCAGAGCCACGTCTAAACAACAGCTAAACAACAATGACAACTGCAACCAAAATATAGCTGGGCATTGTGGCAGGTGCCTGTAGTCCAAGCTACTCAGGAGGCTGAAACAAGAGAATCACTTAAACCAAGAGTTTGAGGTTGCTGTGAGCTGTGACACTAAAGCACTCTACCAAGGACAAAATAGACTCCGTCTCTAAACAAAACAAAACAAACAAAAAATATCATGGGGAGCCGAGTGCAGTGGCTCATGCCTGTAATCCTAGCACTCTGGGAGGCTGAGGCAGGTAGATCCCTTGAGCTCAAGAGTTGGAGACCAGCCTGAGCAAGAGTGAGAACTGTTGGCAGCACCTGTGGTTCAGTGAGTAGGGTACTGGCCCCATATACCGAGGGTGGTGGGTTCAAACCTGGCCCCAGCCAAACTGCAACAAAAAATAGCCGGGTGTTATGGTGAGTGCCTGTAGTCCCAGCTACTTGGAAACTGAGGCAAGAGAATCTCCTACACCCAAGAGCTGGAGGTTGCTGTGAGCTGTTGCCACAGCACTCTATCGAGAGTGACAAAGTGAGACTCTGTCTCTTTTTTTTTTTTTTTTGAGACAGAGCCTCAAGCTGTCCCCCTGGGTAGAGTGCCATGGCATTACAGCTCACAGCAACCTCCAACTCCTGGGCTCAAGCGAGTCTCTTGCCTCCGCCTCCCAAGTAGCTGAGACCACAGGTGCCCACCACAACGCCCGGCTATTTTTCTGGTTGCAGCCGTCATTGTTGTTTGGCGGGTCCGGGCTGGGGATTCGAACCCGCCACCTTAGGTGTACGTGGCTGGCGCCTTAGCCGGTTGAGCTATAGGCGCTGAGCCCTGTCTCTTAAAAAAAAAAAAAAAGAGTGAGACCTGTCTTTACTAAAAATAATAGTAATTTTAAAAAACTAGCTGGGCGTTGTGACACATGCCTATAGTCCCAGCTAGATGGAGGCTGAGACAAGAGGATCTCTTGAACCCAAGAGTCTGAGGTTGCTATGAGCTATGACACCATGGTACTCTACCTAGGGTGACAGAGTGAGACTCTGTCTCAAAAAAAAAAAAAAAGAAAGAAAGAAAGAAAAAGAAAGAAAAATCATGGGGGTTACAACACTGTCAGAAAAACACCTTAGAACTTGAGCCTGGCAAGAAAGTCACCTGTGGCCAGCTTTGCTTTAGCAATTTACTCTTTGCCTCCTGGGGTTGGCAAGAGCCTGGGAAGAGGAATCAGACATGAATAGAATCCTCTTGCCACAGCAGCTCTTCAGCAGAAAGGAATAATAACTAGGAGATAGATCATCAGATTCTGTCTTAGTAGGTTACCAAAATGCACTGCCAAGACACAGTTGCAGCCTGGCTTGAGGGCTCGGGGTAGGAGAGGTACAAGGGAATGAGGCCTGGTGTGGAAGCTGGCATGCCAACATTTCTGCTTCAGCTAATTCAAGGTGTGGGTATGCAAGGTTTGCAGAAGAGGTCAGTCCAAGGGTAGAGGAGCCTGGTAAGCAAACCTCAGTGAAACCCATCTTACCCTGGTTGTGAATGACCCTAGCATCCCCTCCAATGAAGCCTCGGAAAAACTCCCTATGTCCATGGGAGGCTCTAAGAGGTCCCTGGTACCGGAAAGTTCTTGCATCCCTTGTAGGAAAGGAGGTGTAACCCATGGTGCGGTGGGATAGGGGTGGGGGAAGCCATGGCTGAGAGATTGAGTGCCTAAATCCTTGACAGAGTAGATGGGAAGGGTGGGGTACAAAGGGAACCTGAGGCTGAATGCCTAGTCTCAGAGAAACACCCTGCTGTGCTGAGTGCAGGGAGTGAGAGGAGAAGACAAGTAAGCTGGATCCTGGAGAATTGTATATTGAAATGGGCCTGGCTGGGTAACTGAATAACAGAGTTTCTAAGGATGCAGCTTGCAGGGGGAACAGTGGATCTAGATCCCTAGCAGGTGAGAAAAGTGGGTCTTTTTCTTGGAGGTGAGGAGGGCAGATGGAGACCTAGGAACCTGAGCAATGGAGCAAGGAGCCTGTCACAGGGAAGCCTGGTCCTGGAGACACAGGAGAGCTGAACCAGTGGGGTGCTTGGGATCTTGAGTAGTGGGTAGTGCAGGGCAGCAGGTAGGTCAGGGCATAAGGGTCCTGACCAGGTGAACCAGATCTTTGGGGCCCCCATGTGCTTACCTGAGACCCAGCAGAGCAGAGCAGATAGGGTGAACAGCAGAAGGCCTTTCATTGTGAGGGTCCTGAGAATGGTAGCAGCTGCAGCAGCTGACAGAGTAGATTTTCTGGGACCAGGCTCTGGGAGTTGAGCGGCCTTTTTGGAATTTATAATCCCAGAGGCTCCACCCTTCCCAGCCTCTGGTAGCCCCTCCCTCCCATTTATACACAGCAGACAAGAGGCAAAGACCAGGGGGGAGGGGCTGAGCAGGGCTAGGGGTGGGGATAGAGAGAAGGATGAGGAGGATAGGTGCCACTAGAGGCCAACTCCATTTTTTTTTTAAAGACAGTCTCACTTTGTCACCCTTGGTAGAGTGCCATGATGTCATAGCTCACAGCAACCTCAAACTCCTGGGTTTAAGCTATTCTCTGGCCTCAGCCTCCCAAGTAGCTGGGACTACAGGCGTCAGCCACAATGCAGGGCTATTTTTTACAGACTAGGTCTTGCTCTGGCTCAGGCTGGTCTTGAACCCTTGAGCTTAGGCAATCCACTGCCTGGGCCTCCCAGAGTGCTGGGATTATAAGCATGAGCTACTGCGCCTGGCCCACCAACTCCATTTTGGTGCTTGGTTTCAGGCCAGGATTCCCCTCCTGGCCCCCATATGGAGTCCTAACTGCCCAGTCCTCTGAGGGAGTATCCCCAAAGACTCCTTTGTTATTTACAATGGCCATGGTCGTAACTTCTGCTGGTTCCTGTCTGGGAAATGAACAATGGAATGAGGTCCAAATTAACTGCCAAATTTGAGTCCCTGGCAGGGGCATGCATAGAACATGCGGGCAAAAATTGAAGTTGAAAATGGCCGGATTGTCTCGATTCAGCCTCCACTCAGGCTTCTCAATCCCTGTTCAGCCATAGAATGAAGGGTTTGCGACGTCACTGAGGGCTTCTGTGATGGGAGGGGGCAGGGCTGGGACTGCACGTCCAGGAGAGCCAAAGCCCTGCCTGCTAGGAAGGGGTTCTCAGGACTTCACCCCGGCTCCACTTGGGCTTGGTGTGGCCTCGGTAGCTACAGTGCAGTGAGGGCTACGGGAGTCTTCGGTGTGGGCGTATGCACTTGTTTCAAAGTGCCTCTCCAATCAAAACCTGTCGACTTGGGCGGGGCACCGCGGCCGGGAGGGACAGCGTCAGCACAGAAAGGTGAGGTAGAAGCTAAAATAAGAATAGAAATAATAATAATGGCAAGCGCTTAAGTAATGTTCCTATGTGTCAACCATTGTTCTGTTTGTTTTTTTTTTTTTTTTGAGACAGAGCCTCAAGCTGTCACCCTGGGTAGAGTGCTGTTGCGTCAAAGCTCACAGCAACCTCCAACTCCTGGGCTCAAGCGATTCTCCTGCCTCCGCCTCCCAAGTAGCTAGGACTACAGGCGCCCACCACAACGCCTGGCTATTTTTTGGTTGCAGCCGTCATTGTTCGGTGGGCCGGGCTAGATTCGAACCCGCCAGCTCAGGTGTATGTGGCTGGCGCCTTAGCCGCTTGAGCCACAGGCGCCAAGCCTCAACCATTGTTCTAAGCGGTTCATGTGAAATACTTTATTTACTTCTCCCAATTCCCTGTGATATAGGTGCTTTTATCCCCATTCTACAGGTGAGAAAACAGGTTAAATGGTTTGGCCAGATCACGCTAGTAGATGGCAAGTCAGGATTCGAACTCAGGCAGTAGGCTCCAGAATTCATGATGCTCCCAGCGGCTGCTATACTGGAGGAGTTAAGGCAAAAATGTTTGTGTAAACGGTTGGAACACAAATTTTAAGTGAGCATTGTTGAGGATTGTGAGTTTGCCTTCGAGGATTCCCAAAGGGATCCAGGCAGTTTGTGGCCCCGCCTCCGCTCTTATCGCAGCCCCCAGCCCCACCATCTCCCCCCACCCCCACCAGCTTCCCTCCGGTCTCCCTGGCTGACTCACTCGCCGCCACTGTCCACCACATCCACATTCCAACCATGGCCCTGTTTCTGCAGCTACTGCCTCTGCTGCTCTCGAGGGCCCAAGGGGACTTAGGAGGTAAGCAATCCCTGGGAGAGCGTGATAGGCATGGAAAGACAGAGGCACTGAAAGGAACTCACCCAGGGGGACTGAGTGTGTTGTGTGAAAATCCCGGATGGTCGGAGTACAGAGGAGAGGAGAAGGAAATAAGGGGGCTCCCTAGAGCATCAAAGTGTATGTAGGGATGGGCAAGGAAAGTCAAGAAAGTCATAGGGTTGGAGACGTGCCTTAACTACCGCCCCCGGCTTCCTCTAGCTTCTCTGGACGGTCGCCCTGGGGACCGGGTGAATCTCTCCTGCGTAGGGGTCTCACACCCCATCCGCTGGGCCTGGGCGCCTAGCTTCCCGGCCTGCAAGGGCCTGTCCAAAGGACGCCGCCCGATCCTGTGGGCCTCGACGAGCGGGATCCCCACCGTGCCTCCGCTTCAGCTCTTCGCTGGCCGCCTACGCTCCCTGGACCCTGGTATCCGACGGCTGGAGCTCCTTTTGAGCGCGGGGGATTCGGGCACCTTTTTCTGCAGAGGCCGCCACGAGGACGAGAGCCGTACGGTGCTTCACGTGCTGGGGGACAGGGCCGATTGCCGGGTCCCGGAGTCTACCCACGGTAGGTGGAGGCCGGTGCACACAGCAGAATTTAATTTCGACTCCTACTGGAAGGTGAGGGCGGGGCTGAGAAGGAGAGCTAGCTCTCTGTGGTCGAACCCCTAACTTCGGCATCCGTACCCGCCACGCCTTTCCCCCCAGGGTCCGTGTATCCCCAGGTGCTGATTCCACTGTTGGGCGCTGGGATGCTGCTGGGACTGGGAACTTTGGGCGTGGTCTGGTGGCTGCGCAGGTGAGCACAAAGGGCGGGGCCTGACTTAGGGAGAGTGGGCCAGAAGCGCGAGGGGCAGGACTAGAACCTTCACAAACGAAACGGGTAGATCTCCAGCCCTGGGCGGGGCGTAGAGACTACTGAGACAGGTCAGAACTTGGGAGCTAGGCCGTGGGCTGGGGAGTGGAGCACAGGCTAGAAGAGCCAAGCTGGAAGTGCTGCCGAGTCAGAGCACAGGCACCACTACGAATGGGGGTGGAACCTAAGGATCCCTACTCCCCCAGCCGTCTGAGTCTGCAAGTTGGTCGGCTGTTGTGAGCTGCTTGGAGTAGTGAAACAAGATTGGTGACTCTCAAAAACTCTTATACGTCCTTTACAGGCGCTCGCCCCCGCCCCCGCTTCGACCACCGCCCAGATTTGGTGAGACTAACTCCACCCCATTTCTTTCTACCTGCACATTCCCCGCCCCTCATATCTGAGTCTGAGCCCTTGCTGGGAGCAGACAAGTTGGTCACTTTCTCTCCATCCTTCAGCTCTGTCCCCCCCAAATAGTTCCACTGGTGAAACTCGAGCCCCAGAGGCCAGTAAAAGAGGAGGAGCCCAAGATTCCAGGGGACCTGGATCAAGAACCGGTAAGGGCTTGCTGGGATCCCTGAAGAAAGTGGGCCAGCAAAGGGTCTGGACCTCAAGGGAGTCAGACTAGGGAGACCATCCTGCCTTCCTCTTCTTCCTTCTTCAGAACCTACTCTATGCGGATCTGGACTATATGGCCCTCCAAAGACCTCGCCAGCTGTCCACAGTGGTGCCTGCTGATGCCAACACTATCTATGCAGTTGTAGTTTGAAGGGAAGCCCTTACTCCAAGCCTCCCAAGCGAGGGGCTCCCAGCTCTCCATAACCCTCCTTCCCTTTTTGGCCCCTCACCTGGAAGAGGAAGGCACTATGGTATAGGAATGAGCACTAGGGCCGGGCAGTGGCTCATACCTGTAATCCTAGCTTGTTGGGAGGCCTAGGTGGGTAGATCACCTGAGCTCACAAGTTAGAGACCAGCCTGAGCTAGAGCGAGAACCCATCTCTAAAAATAACCAGGTGTTGTGGTGGGTGCCTGTAGTCCCAGCTACTTGGGAGGCTGAGTCAAGAGAATCGCTTGAGCCTAAGAGTTAGAGGTTGCTGTGAGCTATGACAACAGGGCACTCTACCAGGGGCAACAAAGTGAGACTCTATCAAAAAAAAAAAAAAGGAATGAGCACTATCCTGGGAGTCAGGATCCCTGGGTTCCTGGCTATCTCTGCACTGAACTTGCTCCTTCACTTATCCTCACCTATCCTATGACTTCCATGTATGCTTCACCACCTGTGTCCTCTCCAAACCAGCTTGAGCTCTATCTCCCCATCTTTAAGACATCAATAACTCCTACTTGCTCTATCTCTTCCCTTTTCTTCACAAAGTGTTTTTTTTTTTCTGAGACAGGGCCTCAAGCTGTTACCCTGGGTAGAGTGCTGTGGCATCAAAGCTCATAGCAACCTCCAACTCCTGGGCTTAAGCGATTCTCTTGCCTCAGCCTTCCAAATAGCTGGGACTACAGGCACTGTCCACAACACCTGGGTATTTTTTGGTTGTACTTGTCATTGTTGTTTGGCAGGCCCAGGCTGGATTCAAACCTGCCAGCTCTGGTATATGTGGCTGGTGCCTTAGCCGCTTGAACTACAGGCAGGGAGCCACAGTTAAAGTTTTTGAACCAGAAGCATACACCTGCCTCTTCTGTTTTCTTCTCCTAATTCTAGCTCCACTGCTCATCTGTTGAAATCATCCATCTGCTCTGTCTCCATAATGGCCACATCTAATAGATTTTTTTTTTAAAACAGTCTCACTTTGTCACCCTGGAGTTGAGTGCCATGGTGTCATAGTTCACAGCAATCTCGTATTTTGGGGCTCAGCCTCCCAAGTAGTTGGTACTACAGGCACCTGCCACAATGCCTGGCTTTTTTTTTTTTTTTTCAGACAGTCTCACTTTGTCACCCTTGGTAGAGTGTCATGGAGTCACAGTTCACAGCAACCTTATACTCTTTGGGCTTCAGCAGTTCTCTTGCCTCAGCCTGCTGAGTAACTGGGACTATAGGCGCCCGCCAAAACACCCAGATATTTTTTGGTTGGAGTTGTCATTGTTTAGCAGTCCCTGGCCAGGTTTGAACCTGCCAGCCTCAGTGTATGTGGGCAGCACCCTACTCACTGAGCTATGAGCGCTGAGCCAATGCCTAGCTATTTTTAAAGATGGGGTCTTGCTCTAGCTCAGACTGGTATCAAACTTATTGAGCTTAGGCAATCCACCTGCGTTGGCCTCCCAGAGTGCTAGGATTATAGGCATGAGACACCACTCTTGGCCTAGTAGATACTTTTTTAACATTCATCTGGCTTGGCCTTTTATTTTATTACTCTCCCCCCCTTTTTTTTTTGAGACAGAGCCTCAAGCTGTCGCCCCTGGGTAGAGTGGGTAGAGTGTCTTAGCATCACAGCTCACAGCAAACTCCAACTCCTGGGCTTAAGCGATTCTTTTGCCTCAGACTCCCAAGTAGCTGGGACTACAGGTGCCCCCTACAATGCCTGCCTATTTTTTGGTTGTAGTTGTCTTTGTTGTTTTGGCAGGCCTGGGCTGGATTTGAACCCATCAGCTCTTGTATGTGGCTGGTGCTTTAGCCGCTTGAGCTACAGGCGCCAAGCCATTACTCCCTTCTTTAAATTCTATTTTTTAAAATTATTTTATTATATTTATTTTGCAGTTTTTGGCCAGGGCCGGGTTTGAAACCTCCACCTCCAGCATTCGCGGCCGGCGCCCTACTCCTTTGAGCCACAGACACTGCCCCTTAAACTCTATTTTTCTTTGCTGCTGGTATCTTTTTGTTGGACTCCTCTTTCTTGCTCTCTATCCCCACAGTTTTCCCTTTCACCCCTTTCCTTCTCTTCTGGGGAGCTCTTATCCACAAGCAGTCCTTAGCCCTCATGTTTCTACAAATGACACCCAGAACTCTCTCCAGCTTAGATGTCAAACTTGGGATTTTTAATTTTTTTTATTTTTTTTGAGACAGAGCCTCAAGCTGTCCCCCTGGGTAGAGTGCCATGGCATTACAGTTCACAGCAACCTCCAACTCCTGGGCTCAAGCGAGTCTCCTGCCTCCGCCTCCCAAGTAGTTGGGACCACAGGCACCCGCCACAACGCCCAGCTATTTTTTGGTTGCAGCCGTCATTGTTGTTTGGCGGGTCCCGGAACCCGCCACCTTAGGTGTACGTGGCTGGCGCCTTAGCGGGTTGAGCTATAGGCGCCGAGCCAAACTTGGGATTTTTAAACTGTTCTTCAGACATCCCACCTGGCTGGCCCTAGGTATTTTGCAGCCAGCAGGTCAAATCCAACTCATTATCATTGCCCAAGCCATTCACTTAATCCTCCTCTGCATTCTCTCTTGATCAACCCAGTTGCCCAAGCTAGAAACTGTGAGTCAAGCAGACCTCCTTTCTCCCTCCCTCCCAATGAGCAATCAAGTCCAGTCTTTCATCCTTATTGTCACTATCAAAGCCACACCCTTCTTATGTTGAAGACTGGCACCTGAAGGTACTCTCCTCATTTCCTTTGTGGATTCCCCACAGCCTCACCTCACCCTCCTGCCTTTGTTTTTTCTTTTTCTCAGACAGAGTCTCACTTTGTTGCCCTTGGTAGAGTGCTATGGCATCATAGCTCATAGCAACCTCAAACTATTGGGCTTAAGTGATTCTCTTGCCTCAGCCTCCCAAGTAGCTGGGACTACAGGCGCCCACCACAATGCCTGGCTATTTTTTATTTATTTTTATTTTTTAAATAAATCATTACTTTGTACATCAATGCATTTATGGGGTCTGGCTATTTTTTAGAGATGAGGACTTCCTCTTGCTCAGGCTGTCCGCCAGCCTTGGCCTTCCAGAGTGCTAGGATTACAGGCTTGAGCCACCATGCCCAGCCTGCCTTTGCTTTCTGAAGCCAGAGAAATCCTTCTCAAGTGCTTATTTCAGAACTACAGTATTTCTCTCCTTAACCTTCAGCTCTGTACCCATGGGCCTTGGCTTTGGGTATAATATGCTACATTACTTTGTTCACTGTCCAGGCTTATTTCTGTCACTACACATGCATGCAACATGCCAGCCTTAGAGAATTTCTCCCCATTCCCAAAATATACCTTTGCCCAATACAATTCCTTCTTCCCAAGTTACCCTTTTTCCTCCCCCCACATTATCTGCCTAGCTAATTCTTATTTATCCTCAGGACTGAGTTCAAGTGTGACCTTTCTGGGAAGCTCTTCCTGATTCTCCTTGCCTACCCCTGCATACACTTTGACGCCCTAGGGAGCCCCCTTATTTCCCTCATAGAAATAGCTTCCTGTGAATTGTTCCATCAAACTTGTATTTCAGTCTATAAGAAATCTTCATGTGCTGTCTTCCCTAACATCACAGTGCCTGGGGACTGACCCTTTTGATATCACTACTAAGCCTCAGTAAATGAGTGAATGAAAATGAATGTCCCTCGAAGCATCATTTTTTTTTCCATATCAAATTGGGGTAGAATAGTAACTACCAGCCTCTGAATCATCTGACATTTATTTATTTGGAGACAGAATTTCACTTTGTTACTCTTGGTAGAGTGCTGTGGCATCATAGCTTACAGCAACCTCAAATTCTTGGGCTCACAAGAGTTTCTTACCTCAGCCTCCCAAGTAGCTGGGACTACAGGTGCAGGCCACAATGCCTGGCTATTTTTAGAGACGAGGTCTCACTCTGGCTCAGGCTAGTCTCAAACTCATGAGCTCAGGCAATCCACCAGCCTTGGTCTTCCAGAGTGAGTCACCGCACCCAGCTCTGACATGTAGATAAACTCAGTGAATGATCTACTACACACTCTCTTCTCTGCCCTGGACACATTCACCGCAATAGAAATTCTGTCTTGTCTATCTTGTGCCCAAGCTCCTATGACATGCTTGGGCAATGACTCAGTAGGTGCCTAAAGAGAGATTTTTTTTTTTTGAGACAGAGCCTCAAGCTGTCCCCCTGGGTAGAGTGCCATGGCATTACAGCTCACAGCAACCTCCAACTCCTGGGCTCAAGCGAGTCTCCTGCCTCTGCCTCCCAAGTAGCTGGCACCATAGGCGCCCGCCACAAC
>CAUYTI010145653.1:0-38022 GCA_963575145.1 Galago senegalensis | reverse complement strand
CCCAGCTACTTGGGAGGCGGAGGCAAGAGACTCGCTTGAGCCCAGGAGTTGGAGGTTGCTGTGAGCTGTAATGCCACGGCACTCTACCCAGGGGGACAGCTTGAGGCTCTGTCTCAAAAAAAAAAAAAAAAAAAGAAAATGGATTTTCCTCAATGTCCCAGGTAGGACTGGAGTGGTACTACACAAATTTATATTTTTAAAAAAAAATTTTTTTTGTGGTGCGGCACCCATAGCACAGTGGTTACAGCACCAGCCACATACACTGAAGTTGATGGGTTCGAACCAAGTCTGGGCCAGCTAACTAATGATGACAACTGCAACAAAAAATAGCTGGGTATTGTAGCAGGCACCTGTAGTCCCAGCTACTAGAGAGGCTCAGGCAAGAGAATCACTTAAGCCCAAGAGTTTGAGGTTGCTGTGAGTTGCGATGCCACAGCACTCTACCAAAGGCAACAAAGTGAAAGTCTGTCTCAAAAAAAAAAAATTTTTTTTTGGAGACAGAGTCTCACTCAGTAGCCCTGGGTAATAGCGTGCTATGGCATCATCTTAGCTCATAGCAACCTCAAATTCTTGGGCTCAGGCGATCCTCTTGCCTCAGCCACCCAAATAGCTAGGACTACAGGTGCCCACCACAATGCCTGGGTAGTTCTTCTATTTTTAGTAGAATAAGTGGTCTCACTCTTACTCAGACTGGTCTTGAATTCCTGAGCTCAAGGGATCCACCTGCCTTGGCCTCCCAGAGTGTTAAAATTACAGGCATGAGCCAAATTCATATTTTAAATGTATTATTTGTTGAGTGAGTTAAATGTGAACATGAACCCTTGGCATCTGTTATTCAACTTACTGATTCAACAAGTATTTATCAAGTATCTACCATGTTCTGTTGAAGGACCTAACGCCTGAATTCAAAGACGCATAAAACACAGTGCTTGCTCTCCATAAAATCACAATTCAGCATCTCTGAAGAAAGGATAATGTCACCGACTCAAGGAACTCTTCTGTTTATCTACCACAACACTTTTAAAGTCAGAAGCATTTAAACTAATATGAAAATCAGAATAAATATGATACATCCTTCCTTGAATCCTATATTTTTATCATTAGTTATAGGTCATCTTACTAGTCACTCTAATGTAGAAACTAAAGTAAAAGAACTTAGTTAATTCATCTGAGCAGTTATCTTAGAAATACATATTTACAAATAAGATAAAGAAACCAAATATTTCCATAATTCTATTTCGATATTCATAAACAAAAAGGCACTCAATGGTGAGCAAGTTAGTTATCATTATTATTATTATTATTCAACCATAAACCAAATCCCTTGCCAACTTTGGGGGAATTTCTAAAAACTGACTTTCTACGGTGCTTCATTCTGACACTGAAATAGTATAAATGCTTTTCCAATCTTAGCATCTTTATTCCTTTCTATGTTTAATGTCTAACATTAAATCAGTCACTTAAAAAAAAAAATACGACCCAGAGATAAGACTTCACATAGGCAGCCAATCTAGGTTTTAATTCTTGTTGTTTATTGCCTCTGAAGTACATTTAAAAGTCAATTAATTTGAAATGCCTTTAATTAGTTATTCAAAAGGATAACACCAATTGAAAACCCTCACGTAAGTGTAAAAATCAACAGCTAATTCAACATGACACATGGAAAATACGTAGCCTTTCATTGTGAAAATGCCTAATCATGCAACAGCACCAGAGTTTGAATTCTTTTTGTTAACATATTTAATGTGTACTATGATAAAAAGAATCTGCGGTAGTAGAGAGCCTTAAAGATGAGAAGGTAATTAAGTGACACATTACAGGTCTTATCAGGTCTAAATTTGGTGATAGGACAGAAATGCTAGGTAGAGTTCACCCCATTTTGTTTTAGTTCATTCTTCTTTCATTGTAATTATAACTATGTATTTTCTAAAATTTGCTAACTCCCCAGCCATCTGCACCTAAAGCTTCCTTCCTTCCGGTTGTTGAGATAGAGTCTATGTTGCCCTTGATAGAGTGCTGTGCCGTCACAGCTCACAGTAACCTCAAACTCTTGGGCTTAAGCAATTCTCTTGCCTCAGCCTCCCAAATAGCTGGGACTACAGGTGCCCACCACAACACCTGGCTATTTTTTTGTTGCAGTTGTCATTGTTCTTTAGCTAGCCCGAGTCAGGTTTGAACCTGCCACCTTTGGTATATGTGGCTGGTGCCGTAACCACTGTGCTACAGGCGCCAAGCCAGGTTTATACTTTCTTTTCATTGCCTCATTTTCAACATTGAATGAACCCATTGCCACAATGAAGAAAGTCACCTTCACACTCTTAAATGATCATATACCCTAATTTTCATTGGCTCTGGCTATTATAATTTTATAAGTCTAACTATTCTAAGTAGCTAAGAAAATTGTTTACAGCTTAGTTTTATAGAACAATGTAATCAAGAACATGACACTAACATTCTCCTGGTTCCAACAATCTAAAACCAACTCCTTGTGTAAAACACGTAGATGAAGAAAGATAAGATCCACAACCACAAGCTTCACTGCCATTTTTGCCTTCTCTATCGTATCACATTGGCTCCGTCCCCCCTTCTCTCACCACACTGATCTATGCGGCTGCTGAAAGGTCCACAGCTTCTCCTGTTTCTTCTTCTTTTGTTTCAGCCCCTTCACTTACTTCCTCATTCTCCATCTCTGTTTCCATCTTTTCCCCTGTCTCA
This sequence comes from Galago senegalensis, assembly GCA_963575145.1. Classification (NCBI taxonomy): domain Eukaryota; kingdom Metazoa; phylum Chordata; class Mammalia; order Primates; family Galagidae; genus Galago; species Galago senegalensis. The sequence goes on along the minus strand of CAUYTI010145653.1, from coordinate 35,307 downwards.
CCTGGAAAAGTAACCAAGGGAGATAGTAAGAGACACTCATTTATTGTAACTTAAGCATACTAATATAAATAAAGTAATACTTGGGGAAAAAAAGAGAGAGAGAAACACACCCATTTGTCATTAACAATAAATTACCCCACAGTTTGTTTCCAGTGGGAGAAGTTCTTGATCTTTTGATCTGAACAGTGGGTTTCTCGGGCGGTTTCCAGAAAGACCATCACCTTGACTCTCTCAGAGCCTTCGAATGACTGACGTCAAGTCACTTAGCGGCTCAAGTCTTACATTCTCATAAAATAAATTTTCTCTCTAAATTCAGGATGCAAAATTACCCAAGAAATGGCAGGTGAACATATTATAGTAAAAAGTTTCATTAGTATCGAAATCAAATGGTGGTCCAGAGATGCCTCCAAATCTTTCTGGTTTGGCCATTATGGTGTTTAGAGAAAACAACTGGTAAACATTTAAAGACTGTGGGCATTTACAAGTCTGGGCGTTGCGCGTACACATCTGCTTCCCTGAGAGGTTGGTTTTGGCAACACTGGCCCCATTCTGGGAGTGCAGCCTCACAGAGCTGCCTCTTTTGACAGGGCTGTGCTCTCCAGTGCACCAAGGTCCCCAGGGGTCCCCTCACTTCACTTCCTTGCAGCATCTAAGGTCCAAGGGCTTTTGAGTCTGTCTACTCTGGTCTAAGACATATCCGCTTTCATTTGCCTCTCCCATGTTGTCCCCAAGGCATTTTTTGCACACCTTTATTAAAGCATGTGCCTGAACAGACAGTGAAGGGGTTCGGTTAATCTGCTTTTCTAGCACCTCGCATATGGTCAGGCATGCAAAGAATGCTGAGTTGATAAGTGAAAAAATTAAAAAGCAGATAGGTGGCTATAAGTAATGCTTCATTTCATTGTACTGTACTACGAAGCTAAATGTTACAAAAATGTAAATCGTGCCCCAGAAGAAAATATTTATTTTTTATTACAACACCAGCAAAGAACAGTATAAATACAATTTGTTCCATGCTGGTAAAAGACATCTAAAATTTAAAAACACCATGTACTAAGACATAATACATTTTCCATACTCTTCTCATAAAGATCAAAAGACAACAGAAGAACCAGGGCACATGGTCATTTTCTAAGGATGACCCTGGTGGAGATGAAAATAACATTCTCATCCTAGAACCCATTACTTAACATACTTTTTCATTGGAAGGTCAAGTCCTCCACTAACTATCTATCCACCTTTACTATGGATCTTCATACCGTATATGGGGAATGATGACAAATGAGTCTGGAAAAATTCAGAGATTTTAGCATATTGCCTTCCATGTTCAACCATGGAATTCTATTTTAAGAATTTGCACCTTAGGAAAGTGTTACTGGCAGGCTGAACCAAGCATTGAGGGAATACCTGTTTCTCAGGGATGGAGGACTTTTTGTTTAGGTCAAATGAACTTTAGCAGCTAAAAGAGCCATCAGTGACTGTCAGTCATCCCTCACCCAGAGCTGGTCTCTGTGGAGCACATGTGAATGCCCTGAATGTTTGACAGCATAACTTTTACCTTCGATGTGTTGGTCTTCTTCATTACTATGAACTTTCCTGGCCACTTCCACCCTGGCCCCTGGCTCTGCAATTCCTGCTGAATGCTCCAAGCTTCCAACTGTTCCTTCAAGTTGAATCTGGTCCACCCTTCCTGGACCTTCAGGAGTTTTGTGGTGGGGATCATTCATTACAGGTGTTTCCACAAGCTGGCTTCCTTCTAAGACTTCTGGAGATTTATCCTCTTTGGGAATTGTTTCTAGAAGCTGAGACTGCTCCTGTTTTCCTGATGTTGTCTGAAGTTGCTGCTCTTCAGCTATTTCCACAAGTTGGCTTCCTTCCAAGATTTCTGGAGATTCATCCTCTTTCGGGATTGTTTCTAGAAGCTGAGACTGCTCCTGTTTTCCTGATGTTGTCTGAAGTTGCTGCTCTTCAGCTATTTCCACAAGTTGGCTTCCTTCCAAGACTTCTGGAGATTCATCCTCTTTCAGGATTGTTTCTAGAAGTTGGCCCTGCTCATCCTTTCCCATGGCTTCTTGAGGTTGTAGCTCTATAGCTGTTTCCAGAGGCAGGATGTTTCCAGTTGTTCCTAGAAGCTTCATCTCTCCAGCAGGTGGTGGATTCTCATCACCTTCCACTGTGCCAGGGGAGTCCCTCTCTCCTGTGGTCCTCAAAGGCTGACCCTCGACTTTTGTTGCTAAAGGTTCAGCCTCAGCACTCCCTTTTAAAGGCCAAGCCCCTGTCACTGCTTGTACATCTTTCTTCTCTTCTTCTGTTCCTGGGGTATCTTTGCCACCTGGTCCCTCTGTAGGCTGTGTCTCCTCTGTAGATTCGGAGTGGTCTGCAGCATCCTTTCCAGGGGCCACATTCTTTTCCAGGGGCTGCTCACTGAGGGATTTAACGCCATTCGCTGTAGACACTGCTGAAACCTTGAGCTTTCCTAAAGGGGGAAGGCTTTCCCTTTGTGTGTTGTCATACAAAGCAGATTCTCTTCCCAGGGTGCATGGCTTTGGTTGGGCAAAGCAGGACTCACTTTTCTCTGTGGTTGAAAAATGTTCATTTGAAGTTACTTTTTCATTATGCATTTGAAAAAGAAAAAGAAAAGAGAAAACAAATTATTGTCTAGTTATATCTTAAAGTGGCTGATACCAAGAGGGAGCTATAACAATTCCAGATAGTCTCAGGTACATCTGAGGACAAAAAGGCCATATCATGACCCTAATGCTCTCCAAGTCAAATCCCTTTCCTATCTTCAGCTCATCTTAAATTCTAGGGTCCTCAGAAACCACAGTTTTCTCCTGTCTGCTTTTTGTGCACCTTCTCGTGGTTCCTGTCCTACATTTTTTTTTTTTTTGAGACAGAGCTTCAAGCTGCCCCCTGGGTAGAGTGCAGTGACATCACAGCTCACAGCAACGTCCAACTCCTTGGCTCAAGCGAGTCTCCTGCCTCAGACTCCCAAGTAGCTGGGACCACAGGCGCCCGCCACAACGCCAGGCTATTTTTTGGTTGCAGCCGTCATTGTTATTTGGTGGGCCTGGGCTGGATTTGAACCTGCCACCTAAGGTGTATGTGGCTGGCGCGTTAGCCACTTGAGCCACAGGCACCAAGCCGCTGTCCCACAGTCTAATTCAGGTATTTCTGCTTTGTTTCTCGTGTTCTTTTCCCCATCTCACCCTTTCTTCCTCAATAGAAGGTTTCACGATTTGTGTTATTTGGGCTGCTAGAGAGATCTTTCTTTTCTTCTCAGGCAGAATGACTCCCAGGAAAGGGAAAAGCCCTGTGGCAGAGAAACCCTATCAGATGAAGAAATCTGGGAAGGGAAGTGTTACGAAGAGTTTCCCGAGTTTCACGTCATTTTAGGAGCATAATGAGAACAAAAATCAAGAGAGAGGAAACACGCATGCTACTTCTTGTTCTTGCTCTGTCTGTGTGACCTTTGGAACTTAGCTCCCAATGATCTTGTCCTTACAATGGCAGTAAATCTGTCTCTTCTTCTCCCATCTCAGACTTGCATGAGGCATCCTGTCACAATAAACAGTAGATTTGAAAGTGCTCTGTACAGTGTAAGAGGAGCATCTTGGCAACACATATATACTCTTTGATCTAGTAATCCTACTTCTGGAAATTTGTCCTAAAAGCATAAAGCTTAGGAAAATGCTTTGGGGAAAGATATGCTTTCCCCAGTATTCTTTATAATACCCAAAACTGGAAAACAATTTAAGAGTCAAGTTAGGGAACAGATAAATATTCCACTGGCTGAAATATGGTTGTACCATAAAAAAAAAAAGATGATTATGAAGGCCAAATGCTAAAATAAGAAAATAATTATGGTGTAAGAAGTTTTAAAAATTGCTCATGGTTGGGTTGATCAAATGGAACGATGCTTATAAAGCAGCGGTTCTCCACCTGTGGGTCACACCCCACAGGAACTGTATTAAAGGGTCGCAGCATTAGGAAGGTTGAGAACCACTGTTATAGTGTTTATGAAGTCTGCTGTGCAATGAAGTGCTTGATAAGTTAGCTACCAGTTTTATATACAGTAGGATATAATGTTCAAAGAAAGAGAGGGAGAGAGGGAGAGAGGAAAAACAAAGTACAAAGGGGGGGAAAGACTAGATGAAAACAAGTCAAACGTTAAAATGGTCTCTAGGTGATATTTTTCCTCTTGTATCTTTTTTCCCCAAAGATTCTTTTTCTTTTTATTCCCTGAGTTACCTCAGTTATATACACATGTAGTTTTTGGTGTTTTATTTTGAGACAGAGCCTCAAGCTGTCACCCTGGGTAGAGTGCTGTGGCATCACAGCTCACAGCAACCTCCAACTCCTGAGCTCAAGCAAGTCTCCTGCCTCTGCCTCCCAAGTAGCTGGGACCACAGGCGCCCACCACGAGCCTGGCTATTTTTTGGTTGCAGCCGTCATTGTTGTTTCGTGGGTCCAAGCTGGATTCGAACCCGCCAGCTTAGGTGTATGTGGCTGGCGCCTTAGCTGGTTGAGCCACAGGTGCTGAGCCTACACAAGTAGTTTAAAGAGTTATCTGCCTATCTAATGTAAGTTAAAGACAAGTAACACTCAGGTATCTTCTCCCACTTCCCCTTCTCTAGGGATAAATAATTCGATTCTTTTAGCTGTTTTGGAGGACTGCTTTCTCTATTCAGCTAAATGAATTGTACTTCAGGATTTTTCTGTTCAGGCTACTCCAGTTGACCCCAACTATGGAAGATAAAGACTTAGCTCCTTTTCTACCCCCTCCCTTACATACTCACATTTCCTTCCAATTCAGCAATCATATATTAAGTATTTAAAATAGTAATGTAATTTGGATCATACTGATATTCACTTAGATGCACATATGACTGTGCCTGCTATGAAGAACTGAGCCATAAACTAAGCCATGACTTTGTGTGAGCATTTTTTTATTTTTCTCCAAATTAGTAACAGTCACAGTTTTCCCTTTCCTCAGTTTGCTTGTTATCATTCATTCAATTCACTGCTGATTCTCTTTTTTTCTCTCTTTTTAATATATTTATTCGTAACAAATAGCCATCAATTTCATTTTCATGAAGAAGACGAGACACTTGTGGAGATACCTGGGGCCACCAACCCCTGAACTTTTTAAGGATCCTGTGGCCTCAGAATCACAACTATTAAAAGGAAAAAGAAAAAAAAGAAAAAGGTCCTGTGGCATCTGGGGTGGTTCTCAGTTTTCTCTCCCGCTAACGTCCAATAGAGCTTTCCTTGGTATGCCTAGCAGTTATCACATCTGTCTGCTTTCCGAACTCTCATATTGTTCTATCATTGTCTTTCCGATGTTCTTCCCGTCCTGTGGGTTTCAACAGGTTTGATTTTAAATCTCTTTACTGTCATTTTAGTGCATTTCAGGAAGGCACGAAATAAGATCCACATCTTCCATCTGCCACTGTCACTAATACATCCAAAAATGCTTTGATGATTATTTATAATGAAAAAAAAATCTCCAAGTGAGTACATAGCATGTAAATAAAAATGGTTTACATTGGGCGGCGCCTGTGGCTCAAAGGAGTAGGGTGCCAGCCCCATATGCCAGAGGCGATGGGTTCAAACCCAGCCCTGGCCAAAAACTGCAAAAAAAAAAAAAAAAAAAATGGTTTACATTAAAAAAATGAAAACCACAGGCTCTGCTCTCTGGTATCCTAGAATCTTATAAAGCCATCAGAAGCGGTAAACTAACAAAACAAAGCCCATACAATAAGTTCTGTGACAGCTGCAAGAGACTGCACGTGGGTTGAGTGCTATGGGATTGTTTCTCCCAGTTCCAGAAGGAGAATGCACAGGGTACCCTGAAGGACTTGGAAGGAAAGCGTGGCTCAAGGCTGGTACAGGAGCCAGATCATGAAGAGCCCTGTAGGTGGTGCTAAAGAGTTCAGAAGTTATCCTGAAGAGATAAAGGTATAAGGAATAAAGAACAAGAATTGTGAGCAGGATTTTCTTTCTCTCTCTTTCTCTTTCTATTTTCCTTTCTTTCTTTTCCTCCTTTCTCTCTTTCTTTACTTCTTTCTCTTCTTCCTTCCCTCCTTTTTTTTCCTTGGAGTAAGTCTGTCCCACTGTCACCCCCAACTAGAGTACAGTGGTGTTATCATAGCTCATTGCAACCTCAAACTCCTGAGCTCAAGAAATTCTCCTGCCTCAGCCTCTTGAATAACTAGAACTTCAAGTGTCCACCCATTCCCAGATAATCTTTCTTTAATTTTTTGTAGAGACAGGGTCTCACTATTGCCCAGGCTGGACTTGAATTCCTAACCTCAAGTGATCCTCCTGCCTTGGCCTCTCAAAGGGGTAGGATTAGGGTAGGGTAAATGTGAGCCACTACACCCAACCAGAGTTTTCTTTAAAAGTTAAATAAAAACTACACCCAACCAGAGCTTTCTTTAAAAGTTAAATAAAAACTACACCCAACCAGAGCTTTCTTTAAAAGTTAAATAAAAAATACACAGGCACTTGGCTTGGCGCCTGTAACTCAGAGGCTAGGGCACCAGCCACACACCTCAGAGCTGGCAGGTTCGAACCCAACCTAGGCCTGCCAAATAATGACAACTACAACCAAAAAAAATAGCCAGGCACTGTGGCAGGCACCTGTAGTCCCAGCTACTTGGGAGGCTGAGACAAGAGAATCACTTAAGCCCAAGAGCTGTAGGTTGCTGTGAGCTGTGATACCACAGCTCTCTCCTCAGGACAACACAGTGAGACTCTGTCTCAAAGAAAAAAAAAATACACATGCACCATATAACTCAACCATTTCGCTCCTAGGTATTTGCCCAAAAGGAAAGCAAAGATGGCTCAGCGCTCGAGCACAGTGGTTATAGCCACATACCCTAAAGGTGGCGGGTTTGAACCCAGCCTGGGCCAGCTAAACAAATGCAACAACAAAATAGCCAGGCATTGTGGTGGGCGCCTGTAGTCCCAGCTACTTGGGAGGCTGAAGCAAGAGAATTGCTTAAGCCCAAGAGTTTGAGGTTGCTGTGAGTCGTGACACCATGGCATTCTACCAAGGGTGATGTAATGAGACTCTATCTCAAAAAAAAAGAAAAAAAGAAAAACAAGGATGCAGTTCTGACAATTAAGTTCATGAACTTGCCACCAATGCACTTACAATGGCAACACTGTACAAACAACTAGGTAATGTTTCATAACTTTGGTATATCAGTGTCTCATGGTTGTGTCTATGCCTACATATAGCAGGGTCTTGCTGAGTCGCATTCATTATTGTTGTTGTGTGTTTTTGTGTGCCTTGGCAAAAATATCAGAGTTTGGATTAAAGCAACAAACAAACATCTGTAAATTTCTTGTTAAACTTGGCAAGAGTGGAAGTGAAATTAGGGACATGTTAGTCCACATTTATGGGGATAATGCAATGAAGAAAATGGCAGTATATAAATAGATTAAACATTTTTCTGAGGGGAAAGAAAGTATCACTGATGAAGGAAGGTCAGGGAAGCCAGTGACAAGCAGAACTGATGAAAATATTGTAAAAATTTGACAAATTATGCATCAAAATTGTGTACTGACTATAAGAAGCATAGCAGACCAAGTAAACATCAATAGAGTAAGAGCTGGGAAAATCTTAACTGAAAATTTTGGTCAAGAACTCATGGCTCTTGCATCACGACAATGCACCAGCTCACACAGCACTGTGAGGGAGTTTTTAGCCAGTAAACAAATAAATGTATTGGAGCACCCTCCTTATTCACCTGATCTCACTCCCAAAGACTTCTTACTTTACCCAAAGATCAAGATATTATTGAAAGGAAGACATTTTGATCACATTCAGGACATCAAGGGTAATACAATAGGTTTCATAGCCATTCTAGGAAAAGAATTCCAAAATTGCTTTGAAGGGTAGACTAGGTGCTAGCATAGAGCATAGCTTCCCAAGCAGAGTACTTTGAAGGTGACCATAGTGATTTTCAGCAATGAGGTATGTAGTACTTTTTCTAGGATGAGTTTGCAAACTTAATTGTCAGACTACATATGTCCATACAAACACTTGTATACAAATGTTCACAGCAGCTTTATGTGCAATAGCTAAAACTGGAAACAACCCAAGCTTCTACGAATAGGTGAATGTTAAGCGAACATGGTAGATCCATTCCATGGAAGACCACTCAGCACTAAAAAAGAAATGAACAATTGATAAATCCAACAGCATGGATGCACTTCTAAATATTATGCTGAGTGAAGGAAGATAAAAGATCAAATGCCATTGGATTTCATTTATATAAACCCTAGAAAATGATGACTTATCTAAATGACAGAAAATAGAACAGTGGTTGTCTAGGGACTGAAATCAGAGGAGGACAGAAGGGGGGTTTAAAAGGGGCATATGCAAAGCAAACTTTGTGGGCCAATAGAAATGTTCCCTATCTTTTTCGTGCTGATGCTTTCTTAGGAGCACACATAAACCAAAACTTACTATTGATAAAAATGTGCACTACAAAAATGTGCAGTTTATTGTATGTCAATTATATCTCTTAACAACTAATTTTTAAATATAATAATACAATGAAAAAAAGAATTGTGAGCAAGGTAGTGACTCAATCATACTTGGATTTTTAAAACCTTCCTCTGTACAATGAATTAGAGGTGAGCAGCATAGAAGTCAATGTGACCAGCGACTTCTGAGAAATGAAAGTGGCTGGACATAAAGACTGATTCAGGGCGCGGTGCCTGTAACACAATGGTGATATGGCGCCAGCTACATACACCGAGGCTGGCGGGTTCAGAACCAGCCCAGGCCTGCTAAACAACAATGACAACTGCAACAAAAAATAGCCAGGCATTGTGGCGGACCCCTGTAATCCCAAATACTTGAGAGGCTAAGGCAAAAGAATCGCTTAAGCCCAAAAGTTTGAGGTTGCTGTAAGCTGTGACACCACGGCACTCTACCAAGGATGACATAGTGAAACTCTGTCGCAGAAAAAAAAAAAAAAAGACTGATTCAGGAGGTGAGGAAGGAGGAGGGAGGGTCTAGGGCTGCGGTTCTCAACCTGTGGGTCCCACAGGAACTGTATTAAAAGGCCCCAGCATTAGGAAGGTTGAGAACCACTGGTTCAGGGTAACATTGTTTCATAGGTTGGATGCTACAGATGGAAAAATGGGATGAATGGATTCAGGCTAGAGAGAGACATGAATTGTTTTGGTAGGGGCCCGGCATGTTGGAGATGGTTGTAGAGTGTACATTCTGGTGGCAAGGTCCAGCAGGCAGTTGGACATACGAATATTGGCTGGAAATATCTGTGAGAGGCTGGAGCTGAGCTATCTATCTTATTAACACATTTGTTAATAAGCGGGGAGAAAGGGGGAGTTTTTGCAAAGAGGCTCCCGTGAGGAGAGCGAAATGAGAAGGAAGATGGGGGTGGGTGTATGTGTGTGTTCAACACCTGTCTTCTCCACCCAGTTTCAGGGAATGGGTGTGAACCCTCCTGGATCACAGCCAGAAGTAGAGAAGCAGAGCTCAGGAACAGTAAGAGACAAAGGGCACAGGTTTCAGGGGTCCAAACGACAGAATTGGGAAGAGGGCTGTCCTTCACCCACTCCCATCCCCAAGGATCATGAATAAAGTCTTCAAATTAATAGCAAGTAAGGCAATTTAATAAAGGTAATGTCTCAGGTCTACAAAGGAATTCATCATAACAGATTAACCTATTTAGATACCACACAAAGGATGTTCTGGTGATAACAGCTTTAGGGAGTTAACCAGGAAATATGTTAATGTACTAATCGTAGATGTCTGACAAATTATATTTACTGGCATAATAGTTATTACAGTGATTAGTACCGTCAGTTAAATGAGGGAACCATTTTCATCCACCTATGCCAGCCATGGGTGCATTCTAAACACATCATTCTTCTAAAGCAGAAGTAGCTGGGGGTGGTGGTGGTGGGAAACGTGTGGACACACCTAAAACATAAAACATAGCCATATAATTTTTTTTGTTTTTTTGTTTTTTGTTTTTGGGGGGGGCAAGGGGACAGAGTCTCAAGCCGTCGTGCTAGGTAGAGTGCTGTGTGTCATAGCTCACAGCAACCTCAAACTCTTGGGCTCAAGCAATCCTCTTGCCTCAGTTTTCCTATTTGTTTAGTAGAGATGGGGTCTCGCTCTCAGGCTGGTCTTGAACTCATGAGCTCAATCAATCCACCTACCTTGGCCTCCCAGAGTGCTAGGATTATAGGCGTGAGCCACTGCTCCTAGCCATAATTTTGTATTTTTAAAAATATGCCTTGAGTCAAATTTTTCCCCGAAAAAAGCTTTGTGAAAATTTATTTATTCACCAATGATGTCCTAAGTGTCTAAGAAAGTGATCTGTTAATTTTTGCTATAGCTAATGTGCTTATGATCACAGTGACCATTTTCATTCTCATGTATTTTCCCCAGTCTTACTGCTACACTGGAAGTAGGAAGTGTCCCCAATATATAATTTTATAAAAAACAACCTGAAAATAGCCAAACTGGAAACCATTACAAAGGGATGTCACTGTCTTTGGGTAGCCCAAAAGAGATAAAATACCTTTAAAATGACCACCAGAAAAGTAGATAAAATGCTACAAGTGTAGTGCCACATATTTTGCAATTTATATTGATTATCAGCCACACAACATTTTGTAATTTAAATTGATTCAAAATGTAAATTTTGAAATGACTGTATTTTGGAGTTAATAGTTTCTAAGGAAAAGCTCCAAGTTCTTTCTCCTATGTGATAGAAGAGAGCGATCTGCTCTGAAAGGGAGGCTAGCGATCGTATGACCTTAGAAAGGGCACCTGTAACATAGCAGAGTTAAACCCAGCTTCCTGCACAGATTAGTCCCTGCCTTGGTCTTATCACCTGTAAAGTGGGAATAGTGTTAGTACCTGAATGGGGAGATGCTGTGAGGAAAACATGACATAATACTTGGAAAGGAGCACAACATCTAGCACTCACTAAGTGCCAATCAATCTTAGCACCACTTTTATTACACTACCTTCAGTGGTGAAGCAAGGATGAAATTATAACGGACAAACAGAAAAGTAAGGTGATTCCATTTATTCTAATACTGGTTCCTTTCTGTGAGCCTATTCAGAAACAGAAAGATTAGAGGAAATAAGTGAAAAGGTTGCAAAAACAAATGATTATTTCAAACTATCTCTTAGAGAACCTAATAATAAAGTCTACAATTACCACTATAACTTTTCTGGCTCCAGATTTCTTATCTCATATTGTTTCTACCCTTGACCTGCTAAGGAAGGCATAATTTTTTCTTTTTTTTTTTTTTTTTTTTTGACACAGGGCCTCAAGCTGTCGCCCTGGGTAGAGTGCCGTGGCATCACAGCTCACAGCAACCTCCAACTCCTGGGCTCAAGCAAGTCTCCTGCCTCCACCTCCCAAGTACCTGGGCTTACAGGCGCCTGCCACAACGCCTGGCTATTTTTGGTTGCAGCCATCATTGTTGTTTGGCAGGTCCAGGCTGAATTCCAACTCACCAGCTCAGGTGTATGTGGCTGGTGCCTTAACCACTTGAGCCACAGGCACCGAGCCGAAAGCACAATTTTGTTTGTTTGTTTGTTTTTGAGATAGAGTCTCACTCTATTGACCTGGATAGAGTGCTGTGGCATCAACATAGTTCACAGCAACCTCACACTCTTGGGTTCAAGAGATCCTCTTGCCTCAGCCTCCCGAGTATCTGGGACTACCAGCATCTGCCACAAAGCCTGGCTAGTTTTTCTAATTTTAGTAGAGACAGGGCCTTGCTCTTGCTCAGGCTGGTCTTAAAATCCTGAGTTTAAGCTCAAGCAAGGGGCAAAGATTTCAGACATGAACAACTGCACCCAGCCTCATAATTTTTTTGTTTGATTTCCCTCCCTTCCCGTCAGCTAAGGCAGGACACTCCTGATGCTGGTGTGAATCCTGACTCTGCCATTTACTTAACTGTGCAATGTAGACAAGTTCCTAACCCCCCTGGACCTCAGTTTCCTTATGTGCAAAATGGGGATGCTGTTTGTTTTTCAAGCTTGTTAGGAGAATTGACTGAGGTGATAAAGTACATAATTTTCCCAGCATGAGGTCTGACACAAGAAGGTAGCCAGTAAACAGGAATGTAGCACAAAGCTATTTAGGCTTCTTACTGGGTGCAGTGGGAGTGAGGGCTGCTGAAGGGCTGAGGGGGAGCTGAACCCCAGCCTGAGTGCACCTGCAAAGGTGAATGCATTGTTGGTGGAGACGGCTTCTTTTTCTAATTTTACAAAGATCCCATGAGGACCTTGAGTGACCTATCCATAAATGACAGCTAAACTAGCAACAGAAAGCTAAAGTGCAATGATACACAGTCCCCTAAAGACCATGAAGTTATCAATGTTGATCTATAAAGTAGTATTTATCATGGTGAGTTTTAAACATGATTATTATTTATTTATTTATTTATTTATTTATTTTATTTTTTGGCAGGCCCAGGTTGGATTCGAACCCACCAGCTCTGTTATGTGTGGCTGGCGCCTTAGCCGCTTGAGCTACAAACACCAAGCCTTAAACATGATTATTGATAGATACTGGAATTGTACTGATAACATATGCAATGATTTAACCAGACCTGACTGGTGTTAATAAAGATTACTGGTCATTTTTCTATCAATGAAGGTTTCATTCTGTTTGCTGGCTTTTTTGTTTGTTTGTTTTTTGAAGTTTAGACCAAGTTTAATGATGAAAGGGGACAGAGACCTGCCTGAGCAAAGACGCATCTGCTGTTTGCTGGCTTTGATTTCTTTTATTCATCATGTATTTATCAAGTGCAAAATACAGGTGGACTCTGGGTAGGAAATAAGAGTCATAGCGGGTAACAAGGAAGATCTGGTCTTTGTTATCCTAGAGTTTACTGCATTCAGGGAAATTTGAAGAACAGCTACTCCCTTTGTTAAATACCGTTTACTGGCTTTGTACTACCTCTTACCCACGGGCACTGCCCATATGATTTTGTGACTCTCCAACATACCCTCTCAAGGCAGAAGGTACTACCTCCTTTCCTCTAGCACTCTTAACTTGAAAAGCAGTGAGATATATTTTTGTCCTCAAACAGGAGACATTCTCTTCCTAATCTATACTATTATGTAATAAGAACTGAGGACAGATGCATTGTTTCCACATCCAAAGTTTTTTAAAGATGTGTCTGTTTTCTGAACCCTACATTTCATCAAATCATACACTGCTCTGGGCCTAATCCTTTGGTGCTCATTATCTCTCGATTCTGTTGTAAATTGATCCATGCACAAATTTGTTGTGACAGCTGAACTAACAGAACTCTTGTTGTAAGCACCGTTGTGATAGGCACACAAAGAAACTAAATACTAGGCAACATTACAGAAGGGATTAGAACTAGAGCTAACATACCTGAAATTCACATTATGGGGGAAGCTTTTCAATTCAGTTCATTACCCTAATCAGAAATGAAAAGTTTCTACCCAACCAAGAGAAAAATTTGAAGCCAATATTTCCTATGGCAATGCCATATCAGACATCCCAAGGACCTCATTGCCCTAGTGTGGCTCTCACTTAGACTGCTCGGGTCCTTGATTCATTGCCATATCATTGTATGAATGTCATCTTCTGTGCTGACCATGGCACATCTCCATGTTAATGTGAGGATGGAGACCACACCAGATGCTTGAAGATAGGCAGCAACACCGTGGAGAACAAAGGACACCCACAGCCACCAACCCTGTCCATCCTCGCCTTTAGTGTCTCCTGACTAGCTTCTGTATGTGTTTTTCAGGTGACCCATTGATGACTTAATTATCTGGGGATCTTGTTAAAATATAGATTCTGCTTCAGTGAGTCTGGGGTGGAACTTGAGATTCAGGATAGATCGTATCGGAATAGGGAATTTTCTTTTCCAGAATGAAAAGCCATTTGTAACAAAGCAAAAGTCTTCCTCTCATAATCCTATGCACCTTGGAGGCCAGCATTGGGCCTTCTGGCATAGCATTTGAATGCTGAATTAATTAAATGAGCTTCTTCATAAAGCAAAGCATAAGAAAAAGCTTTAAAACAGGAAGAAGTAAGTTTGACCACAAATCATGGAAATATTTAAACTGGAAGATTTCAATGAGCTTAGAATATAAAAGAAAAGATCTACACTCACCCTTCTTTAAGCCTCAGAGTTTCAGGAAGTATTATAAGAATTTAGTAGACCGTGCCCTTCCTCCCAAAACTCCATAACCTCAGTCACATCATGAGAAAAATACCAAAGTCCAATTGAGGAATATTCTACAAAATACCTGACCAGCATGCCTCAAAGCAAAGAAAGCAAAGGTCAAGGTCAAGGTCAAGGTCATCAAAAGCCAGGAAAAACTGTCATAGCCAAAAGGAGCCTAAGGAGACATGTTGACTAAATGTAATGTGAGATCCTGCATGGGCTCCTGGAACAGACACAAGGAGAAAAACTAAGGAAATGTGTCCAAAGCATGGACTTTACTTAACAAAAATATATCAGTATTGGTTCATTAATTGTAACAACATATCCTACTAATATAAGATGTTAATAAGAGAGGAAAGTGAGTGTGGAATATATGAGAACTCTCTGTACTCTGTAATTTTTCTGTGAATCTAAAACTATCCTAAAATAAAATGTATTATAGTAGCAAAAGTACAAGAGCAAGTAACCTAACAAAGTAAGTTCTGGTAGAGTTATAAAGGCTATCCTGTAAACTTCAGCTATTCATATACCACCTTTATGATTTTTTAATATTCCTGTACTACTTGTGACTTAATATTTTTAAGCCATCATTTTTCTTTTCTTTATTTTTAAAGTGAGGAAATCAATACACTCAGAGAACTAGAACTTGATTTTTTTTTTGAGACAGGCTCTCACTCCGTTGCCTCGGCTGGAGTGCAATGGCATCACCATTGCTCACAGGAACCTCAAATTACTGGACTCAGGTAATCCTCTTGCCTCGGCCTCTAGAATACCTGGGACTCCAGGCACATGTGACCATGTCTGGCTAATTTTTTATTTTTTGTGGAGACAGTATCTTGATATTACCCAGACTGGTCTCAAATTCCTGGCTTCAAGTGATTCTGCCACCTTGGCCTCCCAGAGTGCTAGGATTACAGGTGTGAGCCACTGCATCTAGCCTAGAACTTGCTCTTAAAAAAATAATTATTATTATTTTATTATAATAATAATAAAATTATTATTATAAAAATAATTTTATAATTTTAAAAATTTTATAATTTTTATAATTTTAAAAATAATAAATATTATTATAAAAATAAAATTTTATTATTATAATAATAATTTTCTAATTATTTCTAATATTAGAAATAATGAGAAAAAAATAATAATTAGAAAAGCCATAATTATTTTCTAAGTGAGATTCACTAATATTGCTATTAATGACAGATAATTTGTATTAAGTCCTTACTAGGCAATACTCTAAGCCAGGAGCCAGCAAATTTTTCCTATTAAGGGACAGACAATAAATATTTTCAGCTTTTTCTTTTGCAACTACTCAAATCTGCTGTCCCAGTGAGAAAGTCACGGACAACATGTAATGAATGGACAGGTCTATGTTCCAATAAAACTTTATTTACAAAATTGGTGGTGGGTTGCATATGACTAGCAGGCCAGTTTGTCACTCCCTGTTCTAGGCAATACTTAGGCTATATTCTAGGTGTGTTATATGTCTTAACTCATTTATTCCTCAGGTCAACTCTGTGAAGCACTATTTTACAGATGAAGACACAGAGTCAGGAGATAGGTAGAGTGGCTGGTTCAAAGTCATACAACTAATAAATGGTCCTGAACCAGGATTTGAACCCAGACAGTCTAACTCCAGACCAACATTCTTAACTAGCACTCTATACTGTCTTTCACTGTATTGAAATTTGCACACCCACACCCCCATTATTTTGAGGTGTACAGACAACCAGAGCCTCTCAAAACATGTAGTCTACAGGACAAGCAAAAGAAAAGGAAATTAGCCCAAAGAAACTATGTGCTTTATATCAGAGTCTTGGGAAAATGGGAAAGGGAAAGAATAGAAAAGAAAAAAAAGTGCATTGTCATTACCAATGACAGTGAGGGAAAGAAATAAGCAAAGACAATGGTTTGGGGAGGACATTTCATCAGAGGTACTTGCTGGAATGGTGAAGGCAGATGCTATCTTGTAAGAGAAACAACTAGTAAAAATGTCAGTGTTAACTAAAATGTATAGCCCTGCGCTTCCTGACCTTTTCAATGTCATGGCACACAGAGAACATGCTGTTTGTGCTGCTCACTTGAACAAATGGAAGAAGCTGCTCCCAGAAGACCTGGGCTGCCCTGAAGGCTGAGAGGAGCAGCAGCCTGCTGTAACCCCTTCTGCAGGTGGGAAACTCTGACACCACACAGAGGGTACTAACCGGTGCACACCAGCATTGCCTGGCTTAGTTCTCCCACTTTCATAAAGGTTAATTCCCAGGTGGTTTTAGCTGTTAAAAACAATTTTTTATTTGTTTTTTTTCTTGCGATCTTCATCCTTAAAGAGTGAAGCCCAAATATCCTTAAACAGAGAGAGTGCCAAAAAATGTATCTATATTTTAAGAAAGGAAAAAACTGTATTAAAATTATAATAGTATATACTGATATCGAAAGATAAACACAAATCCCATTTGACTTCTGTAGTTAAAAGAAGTGCTCAAAGTGGTTACCATCAATGTCCAGACACTTCTGATGATGGTGAACTACTGCTTGAGCAACACTGACCAGAGTGTCCACTTGTATCTGCGCACACCATTTTACTTTCTTCCAGAAGTACCGCCAGTGTAGCCAGGTTTCTACATACCCCACATCCTTTAAGGTCCCCACAGGTAGAAATCAGGGAATGTTAAATCAGGAGAACATGGGGGAAACTCAACCACGCCTCTTTGTCCTATCATGGTCCTAGCAAATTCTCATAAAGGTAAGCCCTCGTGTCTCGGTGCCTATAATAAATAATCTTGGGATGAAAACCTGGCTGTAGCTGTTTTAAGAATGGGTGGTATGCTTGTTCTGCTAACTCCTATCTCACGTGCACATTGTTGGTAGACTTCTGTGGCGAGCATGTGAACTGTTGAACCCCATAGCAAAGGCAGCAGGGATTGTTGCTGTGCGCGCCTCCCAGATCTTCCAAACTTATCATGAATGCATGCACCTGTTAGGCGTGTTGGAGGTTCTGTAGTACACTCATGCTCACACCTCCATATTCATTGTACTTCCACAACGTTCTCCAATTTTAAACACCATTTCAAAATGGTCTTGCACTCTTCGAATGACAATGCTTCTGCCATTTTCTCTGACTGCCCTGACGCCACGTGGTGACACTGGCATTTATTTGATTAATGTCATCACATCGCCATTGCAATTCAATTCAACTTTGCAAAGTAACACATAGATAACATCCCTTACAGGGTGTATACATGTTTTTGGCACCCTGATATGCAAAAGAATGACCTCTAGAGCCTGAAGGCTATTCCCGAGGAGTTCTACCAATGTGCATAGTGACAGCCCCTGAGATGAGTAAGAAGCTTTTGAGATCACTGAGGCATTTTCAAAACATTAACACTGATTTGGAGAGCTATCCTCCAGCATTTTACTTAAAAATTACTACCTAGTACTACTTCCAATTCCACACACCAACATTTGAACCCTGGCCAAGTGTGATGCTTTTTATCCGTTTTGATGACACTTCCAGTAACCCCCACAAATATTCAGGTTATTTTCAAACCTGCTATAAAACATTAACACAGAAGTGAAACTGTACACATGAGCTGGATGTGTGGCAATCTCATGGAAGCATGATTAAGAGTACACAATCAAGCTTTGTTTCACTGTGTTTGGCTTTTCCTGCCTGACTAGGGGACTTTTCCCAACCCAGCACTCTCTTCCCAAGCCCATTTCAGCCAATGTTACCTTTTTGTTTCTGCTATTCCTAGGATTCTGATTCTTCCTCTGCTTTTCTGAGTAATACTCTATCCCCCTGAATCCCCATCTCTGCCAATCCATCCATTCATCCTTCTACTCACTCAGCCATTATTGATTGCATTTTTCGTATGTGTAAGGCCACACTACAAGTTTCTAGCAGAACTGGGACCCCAGATGGAGTTGGAAGTTGTGTAAAAGCAGGGTCTTTGGAATCACACACATTGGGCTTAAGTACCAGCTCCATCACTTAGTAGCTCTGAGACCCTGAGCAAGTGACCTATCCTTACTAGGCTTCAGTTGTCTACCTGTATTTGGTGCTTGTAATGTTTGCTTTATAAAGCTGCTATGGGGACTAAATGAGATCACAAGAAGTGGGTGCTCCCCACCTCATCTCCTGACTTCTGCTCCATGCCAGGGTTTATTTTTTTCTTTTCTTTTTTTTGGAGACAGAGTCGTAACTCTGTTGCCCTGGGTAGAGTGCCCTCCTGGCATCATAGCTCACAGAAACCTCAAACTCCTGGGCTCAAGTGATCGTCCTATCTCAGCTTCCTGAGTAGCTGGGAATCCAGGTACTTGCCACGAGGCCTAGCTTGTTTTTCTATTTTTAGTAGACACAGGGTCTCACTCTTGCTCAGGCTGGTCTTCAATTCCCAGAGTGCTACGATTACAGGCATCAGCCACAGGGCCTGGCCTCCATCCCAGTGATTTGATGTGGCTATGCAAATGTCTGAAAGTCTCTAATTTTAGAATAAGATTTATTTTATTGTTGATGACACTGTAAACTGGTACAACTCTTATGGAAGGCATTGAGGCAGTTATCTATCAAAATTATACATGCATATACCCTTTGACCTGGTGATGCGACTTCTGGGAAACTGTCCTACAGTACACTTGTACACGTTCAAAATGATGTGTACACAAAGGAATCTGCTGCAGCCTTGTCTGCAACAGGAAAAGACTGCAAACAAATCAAACGTCCTTTAGTAGGAGACTAGTTAAATAAATCATGCAACAGATTATTGTGCAGATGTAAAAAAGGAGAAAGAAATTCTTTAGCTATCAATATGAAAAAAATCTCCACATTGTTTGGTGAACAAAGCAAAGCAAAGAACAGTGGGTACGGTACACCACATCCCTTTTTAAAGACAAAGTCTATCTGGGTTGCCTGGTCTGGGATGAAGTGAGCTCTCATGAAGAATAGCTCTCATGTGTGATCATAGCACACTGCAGCCTTGAACTCCTAGCCTCAAATAATGCTACAAACTACAGTCACATGCCATTATGCCTGTCCAGTATGTCACATTTTACAAATAAAAATGAGAGAGGGAAAATAGTATGTGCAAATTATAAAGATACTTTGGAAGAATATACCCACTCGCCCCCCAAACTAGTAAGTATTGGAACTAAGCAGATAGTGGAGATGGGGTGTTAGGTGTACTTTTCATTGCTTGTCTTTTCCAGGTATTTTAACATTTTTGAACCACTTACGCAGTTCTAATATTCCATTTTAATTTTGCAATAATTAAAGTATGCAATAATCTAGTCTATCACAAAGACACGCTGAGCCCTCTTTGAGTGCCAGGTTCTAGGGAGGACACAAAAGTACACAAGAATGAGTCCAGAGACTTCTAACATTTAAAAGAAAAAAACTCCCATTTATATAATTTCTGTATGCAAGAAAAGCCTGTAAAACATGAAGTTTAATGCTAAAGAAGTTTGTTCTTTAATTCACAAGGAAAATATTTATCTATTGGACTTCAATGTCACTGTGTGAAAATACTGGTTGAAGACTAAAAATATGAATGCAGTACAAAGAACAATTCATATAACTGTGTGAAATTCAAGCTTCATCCGATTGCCCGGGCAGTGTGGTCTCCAAGCAGCTAGTGAAAAAGTTCAGGTTAGAACAAACAAATGATTATAGCTGTCAGTGGAAATGTACACATTAACCTACCAATGAATGTGTCAATAATTATCATCTATTTACTTTGTCCACGTTGGTGCTTAAGCTGTAACACCTCAGGAAGGAGAAGTCTGCCAGAAACAAACAGCACCATATTAAGAAAGAATGAAGCAGTGAAAATATATGTTAGCAGGGGGCCAGGAACCTGGGAGGAGGCTTTGGACACAAAGGTACATTATAGTTTGTGAGGTCAACAAAACCTTTGTGTTCAGATTCCATCAAATCCTCAGGGGACTGAAAAGAACAGAAATTGCCCTAACCTCTGTTAAGTTGATCACCCAAGGGACTGTAACAAACTGGTCAACAGAAGGAACCAGGCCTATGTATGGATATGTACATGTGGTGCATGACTGGTCTATGAAAATAAGGTCAACTTAAGGAGGTAGTTGGTATAGAAAGATCAACCATGGAGATTCTACTGTATTTAAAAATTGCTGCCACAAACATAAGAAAGTCCAAACTCAACCTCTCTAATTGTCCTTTTAGAAAGAGAAGTCTCTTTCTTCACATGTTTCAGAGCACTTGGTAAAAATCTGTGTGTGACTCCCATGTATCAGGCACTGTTCCACACTTTGAACAGTGCTAGATAATTATTTACAACCAGAGGTCAGTCTCTGCCACTGTTCTCCCCAGCACACACACCTGGTCAATTGTCTTTGGAGATGATGGGAAGAGGCTCTGTGGGATTAAGAATGTCTGAGCAGTCAGAACAGACATCTCCCCATGTAATTGGTAGAATAGATTGTTCCTGTGCAACCTAATGACTACCTACCGGTAGGTGCTATATGGTTTAAATTTGAATCTAGGAAATAAGCACATTCATATTTTAGGGTCATAGGATTTTAGCTATAAGAGTTCCAAGACAGAATCCAGCCCAACCCATTATTTTAAGATTTTTTTTGCTCGCGGCCAATACCGCATCATGTATAACATTCATAAGCCAGACATAATTTTCTTACAGTAAATTCAGTTAGGCAGACTTGTCATCACAAATCCACTTTACAGGAAAGTTCATGTAGTTTATCTTCAACTCGTGGAATGCTAAGGTTGCTCTTATGAATTTAAAATGCTCTTACGGGCTCGGCGCCTGTGGCTCAAGCGGCTAAGGCGCCAGCCACATACACCTAAGGTGGCAGGTTCGAATCCAGCCCAGACCCGCCAAACAACAATGACGGCTGCAACCAAAAAATAGCCGGGCATTGTGGCGGGTGCCTGTGGTCCCAGCTACTTGGGAGGCGGAGGCAGGTGACTCGCTTGAGCCCAGGAGTTGGAGGTTGCTGTGAGCAGTGAAGCCATAGCACTCTACCCAGGGGTACAGCTTGAGGCTCTGTCTCAAAAAATAAATAAATAAATAAAATGCTCTTACGATAGGAATGTTATCTCTATGGGAAGGCACTGGAGGTTTCTATACAACCTCTATATATTCTGCTTAAAATATCTCTACTGTTAAATACCTCCAAATAGTCCTAGTTTAAATTTGGAAGCAAATATAAAATAAACTTCAGATTTTACTCTTACTTAGGAGATGATAATAAATATTGTATTTACTATAATATATATTATATGCCTCAAATAATGCTGGATCCCCATTAGGTATGCGGTTAACCACTATTAAAAATTCAAAATCACTATGCAAAATTCAAAAAAGAAATACAATAAAGAGTATTTATTCTACTCCCTAAACATGTGTTAGGGGTGTTATGAAATATTATATGTGATATTTGATAATTATATATGTGTATGTTTACCTGTTATGTTATAATTTAAATTAGTATTTTATATAATACATGAGGTTGGACAATTAAGTTCATGAATTCATCCCAGAAAAAGTGCTACATATCTCACTGCTGAACAGCGTTACGAACACCTTTAAAGTCCTTCCCTTGGCCATCTGATGACAGTAGTGATATTCAGCAATGAGGTAGGTAGTACTTTTTCTAGGATAAGTTCATG
The DNA here is from genome assembly GCA_963575145.1 of Galago senegalensis. Lineage (NCBI taxonomy): Eukaryota > Metazoa > Chordata > Mammalia > Primates > Galagidae > Galago > Galago senegalensis. The sequence goes on along the minus strand of CAUYTI010145653.1, from coordinate 13,415 downwards.
AACTTAATTGTTAGACCTTGTATGCTGATATCTCTGATAGCCATTCCAAGCAAATGTAATTTCCAGATAATCACACCTCTAATGGGGGGTCCAGAGTGGCTTGAGGCAGAAACATATTTAAATCTAGTTAGCACACACTGGTTTAAGTATGTGGGTTCAAAGCCCAGCTCTGTGTTAGAAGCCCTGTGACCTTGGGTAAATTACTTACTTCTATCTATAAAATTGGAATAATCATAATACTTAGTCATGACATTGTTATAAGGATTAAAGGAGGTAATTCATTAAACAAATAATTACTGAGGGCCTGTTAGTGTCAAACATTGTTCGGCATTGGGAGAAGAGTGAATAAATGCATTCACATTTAATAAATTTAATGAACTTGGATTTTTTTTAATCTAAAAGCACTTATACAATAGGCTTGGAGATGTATATAGGATTTAAAGAAGTTTAAAGCAGCAGAAACAGGACTGAATTATTTATTGAGCCTCTGAGCCAAAGAAGTTGAAAAGTTGATGAACATATAATAGTATCCAATTACAAGAGAGTATTGTCTCACCGAGGATCAGCAGCAAAATACACCTGTTGATTGATACAGCATGTGTGCTGAGCAATTTATGCAGCACATTTCCTATACACTAAAACTGGTGGTCAGTCATTCTAAAATTTCTTCCAGGACAACATCCATGAAAAATTAGAACAGTAATGAAAGCAAGAATAAAAAATGAAAAACTAACTCGCGGCTGGTCATTAACGTTGGTGACAAAATATTTTTAAAGACAAGGTTATTGTGGCAGGGCACATTGCCTTTTCCATGTAGTCCTAGTGCTCTGGGAAGCCAAAGTGGGTGGACTGCCAGAGCTCATGAGTTCAAGACCAGGCTGAGCCAGAGTGAGACTTCATCTCTAAAAGTAGCTGGGCGTTGTGGTGGGCGCCTATATTCCCAGCTATTTGGGAGGCTGAAGCAAGTGGATCACTTAAGCTCAAGAGTTTGAAGTTGCTGTGAGCTGTGACGCCCTATAACTCTACCAAGGGCAACAAAGTGAGACTCTGTAGGGTGTCGGCCCCATATACTGGAGGTGGCGGGTTTAAACCAGGCCCCGGCCAAAAACTGCAAAAAAATAAATAAATAAAAATAAATAAAGACAAGGTTATTCATTATTTTCTAAGATTATTAAAAACCCCATCCACCTACTGGATGCTTTTGGCCTTCCCCAAGAGTTACAGTCCCTGAAATACATGTTTTAATCAGTTTAAAAATAAGTAATGATGGTAGTACAGAAGATAGTAGAAGCCAGAATAATAAAATGTATCTTTCTGAAGCATCTATTTTCCCAGTTTTTCATATTGAAAGCAACAAAGACTTATCATGGACCAAAATATAAAAATCCATTTGATTCACTCCTTGCTCTGGCCTCTTCAGAGCATATAGTAGGGACAGAGGCTCTGGCCTCTTTAGGAAACCTTTCTTTCTGGGGGTTGGAGGGACAGAATGTCACTCTGTCACCCTGGGTAGAGTGTCGTGGCATCATCACAGCTCACAGCCAACCTCAAACTCGTGGGCTCAAGAGCTCTTCTTACTCAGCCTCCCCAGTAGCTGGGACGGCAGGCAGGCACTTGCCAAAAGCCAGCCCAGTTCTTCAGTTTTTAGTAGAGATGGGGGTCTCCATCTTGCTCAGGCTGGTCTGGAACTCCTGAGGTAAAGTGATCCCCACTTGCCAGAAATCATTCCCTATCTTTTCACCTTCTTGTCAGTTGACAAGGGGCTTGGAATCACTTTTATATATGGTTTTAATATTTGGCTTATTTCCTAACTTTTTATTGCTTTCTGGTATTTACTGAAGCTAGATAAAATTAAATTACCACATATCGTGAAAATAACAGCAACACAACATATTTCTAAGACACAGTGGCTGAGCTTTGAAACATTCATGACAATCCCGTGTTCTCTACCACAAAATCAGAGAGGAAGACATTCTATTACTGCAATATCACAGGTACTAAGAGAAGCCCTGTGAAGAGGAACTAACTGGAGTATGAAATTCCCCTCACCGTCAGCCTTGAACCAGCTTGAAGGAATTTGCTTAACCTCCAAAGCTTTACCTCGGCTGTAAACCCGGTCATTCTCGCTTTCACACTTTTCACAGTACAGTCCTTATCACTTTGAGACTACCTTTACCATTTGTTTCCCGCGTTTATTGTCTGTCTAAACCTCCCTAAGAGGGTCACTTTTTACCTCCAGCATCTAGCCAAGCAAGCTCCGTGCTAATTATATGGTAGGTGCTCAAAACATCCTTGCTGGATTTCTTTGTTAAGTGTCAGTGGAGACTACTTTTTATCACATACGAGAGAAATATTTAAGCCCACGATAGGGGAATAGGTATGTGACTTCAAAAGTGCAGGAACCCAGTTGACAGAGTGAACCTTCCTCCGCGTTCTCCGCATCCTTTTCTACCTTTGATGCTGAAACGCCGGTGGGAGGGCAAAGGGCAGAAGGTCCGGATAGGGCATCCCCAGGGCCGCGGCTAACTGCGCTGGGGCTTTAACTTCAGTTCCCAGCGATCGGCGCTCAGGGGAGGGCAGCGCCAGGCCGCTAGCCCCGCACGTTGGACGTGCGGACGCCGCACGCCGGGTCCCCGCAGCACCTCTGGGGACTTGGGGGAAATCGCGCCTCGCTGGATTCCGCTCCCCTCCTCCGGGGAGGAGCCCGCCCCCTGCCGGGCGGGGTGGGCACGGGACTCGCCTTTTGGACCTCCGGGGGAGACAACCCACCCGAGTCCCAGCCCGGGGTGGGGTGGCGCCCGGTCGCCTGCTCACCGCTGCGGAACCTGCTGCTGTCTCCGGCCTTGTTGAGGGTGCTGCTGGAGCAGCCCATCGCGAGGAGCGTAGCCACCTGTCCAAGCGCCGCGCGGACGTTAGCCTCGGAGTCCGCACAAACCGCACCCGGAGCTGCCTAAGTTTTTTCAACTCTGCAGCCCAGCTACTCCTGAGCACCGCGCAAGCGCACCGAGGATCGAGAGGTGAGGGGTGCGTACCTGGAGGGGCAGGAGAGCCAGGGAGGGAGGGCACGGCGGGAGAGCGAGAGGACAAGGAGCAGAGGTGGGCCCGGGCCAGGGCAACTGTGGGCCCTGGGGGAGAGAAGACCAAGGGTAGGGTAAAGGCAGAGAGGCTGGGAAAGGGATGATGTCAGGGGGCTAGGGCGCAGTGCCGGGAGGTGTGCTCTGAATCAGCCATCACTAAATAGCCGGGGAGGGGAGGAGGCGGCTGGGGGTAGTGGCTATTCATTGGTAGACTAATGTGTGATGACGGTCTTCTCTTACATAACCCTAATACAATGTTTTTCAACATTTTTAATCTCATGGCACACTTGAACCTATAAACTTCCACGGTACACTTAAATTATGTTGATCCAAAAAAAAGAGTAAAAAAAGGAATATACTTTTATTAACACAAACAAAATGCACCATCACGGCAAAAAAACAAAACAATTTATAATAATTTGTAATAAAAACACATTTCTTTTTTTAAAACTTATTTACATTTATTCTTGTTTATTATAATTCAGCATTTAATAATAACCGAGCTTGACTTTTTTTAGAGTATCTTCTTTGCAGGGTTGAATTTTTGACAGGCACACTCAGTTTCTTCTTCCAAAGATTGTGGCTGTCATTGATTTTTTGTTTTTAATATTATTCATTGCAGAAAAGCTCTCTTCACGCAGATATGACGTTAAGAATGGAAAATGTCTATTGCTTTTTTGGTAATGTTTGGAAATTCATCCTTGAGAGATAACCAAAAAGTTGTAATATCTGTTGTTGAATATTTTAATTGCAATCCTCTGTCATTTCTTGTTTCTGGTAATTCTTCCTCCTCTGTAATATTTAAATTTGCTGACGTACATGCGCTTAAGACAAAAATATTTCTCAACCAATCCTGAGACATTATGGCAAGTGTTGGTACAGGAAAATATTTTTCAAAAATTCTGTACAGTGAATCTAAAAGTTTGTAAAATTTGTTCAGTAAGATTTTTACCCAGTTTACTCCTTTTCACTAGTTCAAACATTTCTACTACATTTTCTCTTTTAATCCTTTCCTGGCCAGGGCAGTAAGTTTTCTCTGAAAGCATTAATTTTATCTGAAGATGTGAGAATATTTTCATGATTTCCCTACATACTCTTATTAAAAGAGTATTCAAACACTAAAATGAATCTGCAAGAAATCTAACTTTATTACACCAACCCTCATCACAAAGTAAATTGCCTAATTTAGAATGTTGCATTCTTAAAATGTTAATTTTTTTTGGTGACAGTCTCACTTTGTCACCCTTGCTAGAGTGTGGTGGTGTCACAGCTCACAGCAACCTCAAACTCTTGGTGAGCCTCTTGCCTCAGCCTCGAGTAGCTGAGACTACAGGTGTCCACCACAAAGCCCAGCTATTTCTAGAGATGGGGTCTTGCTTTTGCTCAGGTTGGTCTCGAACTCTGTCCTCCTCAGCTTCCCAGACTAAAAATTGATTCTTCTTTTCATTCATAAAATCTTGATATAACTCTACCTGGAGATAACTATCTCATTTCCATATGCAGTAAGAGCTACACATGAGAAGCATCCACTGAGGAAAATCATTCTGCAAATAATCTTGATCGCAATAGCCTGTTATTTATTTATTTGAGACAGTCTTCACTTTGTTGCCCTCGGTAGAATGCTGTGGCATCATAGCTCACAGGAACCTCTAACTTCTGGGCTTAAGCAATTCTCTTGCCTCAGACTCCCAGGTAGCTGGGACTACAGGCGCCCACAACTCCTCTACTTTTAGAGAAGATGTTTTGTTCTGGTCTCAAACCTGTGAGCTCAGGCAATCCACCAGCCTCAGCCTCCCAAGTGCTGGGGTTACAGGCGTGAGCCACCACACCCAGCCCCAGGCAGGGTCTTTTCACTTGGATTTCTTGTCCATTCCTCTCCCTACCATATTTGTGAATGTACTTAATGCCCAGGGTGACTGATAAGAACATGAAGGCTGAGTTAAGACAAACTGAGTTCCAAATCACTCATGGATTGCTTCCTAATCTGGATGCTGAATAGTTGATGGTAATGAATATGATAGTTTTAACTGTCTGACAGTAAGGAGATCAGCCAGTGTACTAAACCAATGAAAGTGAGATGAATGTGTTAGTATTTGTTCCAACAGGGAATGTGGCCTGTCACTTTAAATTCTTGTATCAAGTAAAAACCAGAAGCACAATGAATCCAGATGTCTGCCAAGTTCTCAGAAACTTGGAGTAGCAATGTTGGTGAAGGAAAAGCAAAGGAGGGCCTTGTGTTAATTCTGTCCTTTCACATTTATCCCTTGGGATTCATTACATACTAGTATCTGAAATGCTACATACTAGTATCCAGAAAAAATAATTTCTGAATGGCAAAGTCCTTTTTTCAAAGGTTTACATATCCTGACTTTTTAACATGATTTTCACTTACAAAAAGTTGAACAATACAATATATCCTCTGCCTAAATTCAACAACTAACATCCTGTACCTCTTCTACCTTCCCAATCTACATATATTATTTGAACCACTGAAAATTAGTTGAAATTATGACACTTCTACCCCCAACACTTCTACATATATCTCATTAGGACACTCTCTATATGGCTTAAAGTCGCTATTTTAAGTATTAATAATAGTAATCTTCTAACAAAGAGGTCAGCAAACTGTGGTCTACAGGGTAAATGTGGTTGCTGCCTTAAAAGGTTTATTGGAGCACAGTCATACCTATTCATTTACATATTGTCTGTCGCTGCTTTTGTGCTACAACAGCAGAGGTGAATAGCTGCCATAGAGACAATATGGCCCGTAAGGCCTGAAGTATATCCTGTTTGGCCCCTTACAGAAAGTTTACCAACCACTAGTCTAATAAATACATGTGTGGAGATAGTAACAAAACCTTCATGAGCCAAAGGATTTGGATGTCATTTTCGCATAGCCAGTGTGCATGTCTCAAGTAAAGACATTTTTGTTTTTTCAGACAGGATCTCTCTGTCACTCGGGCATCACCATAGCTCACTGCGACCTCAAACTTCTGGGCTCAAGCAGTCTCCTGCCTCAGCCTTTGGAGCAACCAACGCTACAGGTACATGCCAACATGCCTGGCTAATTTTTCTGTTTTTGTTTTTTTTTTTTATAAAGGTGGGGTCTTGATGTTGCTCTTGCTCATGGTGGTCTGGAACTCCTGGCCTGAAGGGATCCTCCTGCCTTGGCCTCCCAAAGTGCTAGGATTACAAGCATGAGCCACCACGTCCAGCCACATAAAGAACTGTTTCTTCCTCTAGTGTGTGGGTTTTATGCTGCTGTAACTGTGTAAGATAGCTGGGTGGCTGTGCTAGGGAGGTAAAAATGGAACCATAAAGCATCTACTAACATCCACTGCATACTTACTTTGTACAGGGCCCTGTGATAGGTGCTATGATGCAACACTTCTATGAGGGCAGTTTCTATTTTATTTTATCCAGTTTTATTGATGAGGACACTGGGGGTTAGATTAGAAAATTTGCTCAAGTCATGTAGAAATTACAGAGAAAAACCAAGGACCTAAGTCTCTCTCCAAAGAGAGATTCAATTAAGATTCCCCAGGAGGAATTCTCAGACATTTTTAGTCACAACTCACACACAAAGGAACACTTTGGGTTTCTCTGGGCTTCCAGTACAAAACCATAGTAAGATCCTTGGGAGAAAGCAACTAAGTCTTATCTTTAAAACAGTGCCTTTCTTTGTGCTGCTTTAACAGAATACCTGAGACTGGTTAATTTATAAACAGAAATTTATTGGCTCATAGTTCTGCATGTGGCGAAGTGCAAGAGGCCTGCAGGTTTGGTAATTCTGATTCAAAAGATGATGCCTGGAACACTGTGTCTCTTATCTTATTATGGCAGAAGACAGAAGAACAAAGAGATAGCAAACCCACTTTTTCAAGCCCTTTGTTAAGGGCATTAATCCACTCCTGTGCTATGCCCTCACGAGTTAATTATGTCTTCAAGCCCTAACCTACCAACCAACACTCTCACACTGGGGATTTTGTTTCAACCTATACATTTTGAAGGGGACACAAAAATTCAAACCATAGCACATGGTGGGAACAGGATACTTCATATCCTATAATGAAAAGCACTTAAGAAAAGTTACCACAAACCCTTAATCATTTATTCTGTAAAATGGGGGTAAAACCTATCCTGGTTACTTTGGAGAAAACAGAATATAAAAAGCTTTGAAAGTGAAGCACTCAATATAAAATTATATAGTTTAGTTTTCATCTTTAAGCAAGTATGCCTCAGAACCAATTTGACTATCTCATTCTTTAGGTCTCTATTTCTCAAATTTTTAAGAATCACTTAAGACAGGGGTCCTCAAACTTTTCAAACAGGGGGCCAGTTCACTGTCCCTCAGACCACTGGAAGGCCAGACTGCAGGCCCCGGGACTAGTCAGTTGCTAAGCAGGACAGGCAGCAGCGGCAAAAACACCCAGTGAGCGGGATAAATGTCTTAGGTGGGCTGCATGTGGCCCGAGGGCCATAATTTGAGGACACCTGACTTAAGATGCCTGTTAACTCAGATTCCCAGGCCCTATACTCAGAGATTTTCTTCCATAGGCCTGTGTGGGATGCAGGAGTCAGAACTCCAGCTGATTCTGATGCAGACAATCTGGGAGCCTAACTTTTAAGAAATACTGCTTTTGAGATAGAAGTGATGTTTCATGAAACAGCTATTAAAAAGGAATTTCAAAAAAAAGTCTCACTCTGTTGTGCCGCCTAGAGTGCAATAGCCTCAGCATAGCTCACAGCAGCCTCCAACTGCTGGACTCAAGTGATCCTCCTATTTCAGCCTCCCAAGTAGCCAGGACTACAGGCACAAGCCACCACACTTGGCTAATTTTTTTCTGTTTTTAGTATAGACAGAGTCTTGCTTAGCTTAGGCTGGTCTCAAACTCCTGATCTCAAGCATTCCTCCTTCCTTGGCCTCCCAGAGTGCTAGGATTCCAGCTGTGAGCCACTGTGCCCAGCCCCAAAAGGGACTTTTTATGTACCAATAACTAATGGATGCTGTAAAATAATTCAAACAGTACTAAAAAATACAAAGTAAAAAGAAAAGGTCCACTCCTCACCACCCACTCTTCTCGCTTTTGGATACATTTTGATGATGAGCTATCTGGACATCTATGCCCACACAACCATATACAATCATGCAGCAATTAACGGTGGGGACGCATGCTGAGAAATACATTAGGCAATTTCCTCATTGTGTGAACATCACCTAGATGTACTATACTGCATGTACTATACTGGATATTGTAGGCAACTGTAACATTATGGTAAATTATTTGTGTATCTCAACAAAAATGTTAGAAATCTTTGGTAAGGATTATTACTTAGTCTTTTTTTTTTTTTTTTTGGCTGGGGCTGGGTTTGAACCCGCCACCTCCGGCATACGGGGCTGGCGCCCTACTCCTTTGAGCCACAGGCACAGCCCAACCTACTCTTATTAAAGATTTGATTATAGACACTACTGGTATCACCAACACTATTTTCATAGTTTGAAAATGTTTTTATCTGGTTGGTCAGTTTCTTCCACAAGTAAACTTTTCATACTACATATGTTACTTTTTCCTCTAAATTGACTAGCTCTAATTTAATTTCTGAAGTGGTGGTGACTTGAAGAATACATTATTACAGAAGACAGTGTACTATTTCTTTTTCTAATTATTATGGGTACATAACAGTTGTATATCTTTATAGGATACATGCGAAGTTTTGATATAGGCATACAATGTGAATTAATCAAATCAGGATAAACTGGGGCATCCATTACCTCAGGCATTTAACATTTCTGTGGTTAAGAACATTCCAAGTATACCACTATTTGTTCATTATAGTCACTTTGTTGTGCTATCAACTACTGTAACCATGAGTTAAGGTCTGTGAAAAGTACATTATAGTCTATACAAAAACTAATTACTCTTAGTATTAATTTCCCTTAAGGATTAGCTAGACAGTAAGCTAAGAATAGGCAACATAGGCTCAGCGTCCATAGCTCAGTGGTTAGGGTGCCAGCCACATATACCAGGGCTGGTAGGTTCAAACCTGGCCTGGGCCTGCTAAACAGGCAAGAATGACAACACACCAACAAGAACAAAAAATAGCCGGGTGCTATGGCAGGCGCCTGTAGTCCCAGCTACTTGGAAGGTTGAGGCAAGATAATCACTTGAGCCCAAGAGCTTGAGGTTGCTGTGAGCTATGCTGCAGCATCCTACTCTGTCTCAAAAAAAAAAAAAAAAAAGGCAACCGGTCTTTTTTTTTGTGATAAGGCGCACTTTTTCTTTTTTTTTTTTTTTTTGAGTTAAGTCTCACTTTGTCACCTCCGGTAGAGTGCCATGGCATCACAGCAACCTCAAACTCTTGGGCTTAAGCGATTCTCTTGCCTCAGCCTCACAAGTAGCTAGGACTACGGGTATTTTTAGAGATGGGTCTCACTCAACACCTGGCTATTTTTAGAGATGGGTCTCACTTTTGCTTAGGCTGATCTCGAACTCGTGAGCTCAAGCAATCCACCTGCCTCAGGCTCCCAAGTGCTGGGATTGCAGGTGTGAGCCACCACACACAACCCCAAGCAACGTGTTTTATCTTTGTATATCTTACTTTCTGGAGTGAAGTTGAATTTATTAAACATATTTGTTAAACTGAATAAACACATTATGTTATCTGTTTATATCTTCCTTTAGACAGAAACAGCAAAGTTTTTTAAGGTATCTTATATGATCAGAGTCTAACACAGAACCCACCACATAGAACTGTTTGTGGAATGAACGTGCAATGTCTGTAACAATGGTTTTGTACTTATATATGGGAGTTAGATTTACACGAAGTATCTTTTTATAGGTCTTCTCTTCTCAACATGACCAATAGTCTTGAAGGTAGGGTTTAGTTCTTTCCCTATCAAGTCTAACAAAAATGTTTGATGATAATGGAGAAAAAAAGATGCATACCAGACTGTCTAATGTGAATGGTAGACTGTAAACATTTCCAAACTGTACCTGGAGTGAATTGTAATGGAAAGTGCTCTTAAGTAAATGACTCATTTTAATTTTTTTTTTTTTGAGACAGCACCGCAAGCGGTCCCCCTGGGTAGAGTGTCATGGCATTACAGCTCACAGCAACCTCCAACTCCTGGGCTCAAGCGAGTCTCCTGCCTCCGCCTCCCAAGTAGCTGGGACCACAGGCGCCCGCCAGAACGCCCGGCTATTTTTTGGTTGTAGCCGTCATTGTTGTTTGGTGGGTCCGGGCTGGGGATTTGAACCCACCACCTTAGGTGTATGTGGCTGGTGCCTTAGCCGGTTGAGCTATAGGCGCCAAGCCAATTTTTTTTTTTTTGAGATAAGAGTCTATGTTGCTCTTGGTGAGTGCTGTGACATCACAGCTCACAGCAACCCCAAACTCTTGGGCTTAAGCAATTCTCTTACCTCAGCCTCCCTAGTAGCTAAGACTATAGGTGCCAACCACAATATACAGCTATTTTTTTTTTTGTTATATTTGTTATTGCTGTTTGGCAGGCCTGAGCTGGGATCCAACCTGCCAGTCCCAGTGTACATGGCCAGAGCCCTAGCAGCTGAGCTACAGGCAGTGAGCCAACTTATTTTAATAATTATTTATTTTACTATGTTTTTTAGAGACAGAGTCTGATGCTGTTACCAGCCACTAAACAGCTATTTCATGCAAGGCACTGCTGGTCAGGTCCTAACAAGGTCAGATGAGCCTATATGCCACATCTGGACATCGCTTATTCACTTCCAAGGGCTACTATCATAGATAAGTTAAGGAATTAGACTCCGTGGCACGGGTCAAGGACCCAGGGTATTCTGTGCGCTCAGTGAAGTGTTGACTAACTATAGATTTAGTCTAGAGTAAAAATGTTTTGAGATATAACCACTTTCAGATAGGGAGATAACTGTGTAACCTTATAGCCTATGAGGGGGAATCTGTTTGACATATTCTATAATGACTAGTAACATTACTCTGAGAATATAAGAATGATAAAGAGAAACAGAGCAGTTCTTGAGAGAAGATATCCACCCGCTCTCTGGAATTGTTGGCTTTTCTGTAAATAAAAGTGAAACTGTTAATCTCTCATCTGCTTCTCTGTCCACTGGCTTGGGTGACAGGCAGATGGACTCCTTGGTCTGGCAACAATGTCATCACCCAAGCTGGCATGCTGGAGTGTAGTGACATGAGGTAGCTCAGTGCAACCTCAAACTCTTGGGCTCAAGTAGTCCTCCCACCTAGGCCTCTGGTAGCTGGAATTACAGGCATGAGCTACTGCCTCTAGCTCAATTTTTCTAACAGGATGACAACCACAAATGAAACATGATCAGAGAAGAAAAAGCACAGGATTAAAAGGGGGATTGGTGTTGTGACATTTATCTGGTAGTGGCATCACAAACTTGAGGTTTTTTTTTTTTTTTTTTTTTTTTTGAGTCTATGTCGCCCTTGGTAGAGTGCCATGGTGTCAAGAGCTCACAGTAACCTCAAACTCTTGAGCTTAAGCAATTCTCTTGCCTCAGCCTCCCAAACAGCTGAGACTACAGGCGCCTGCCGCAGCACCCGGCTATTTTTTTGTTGTAGTTGTCATTGTTGTTTAGCAGACCCGGGAAGGGCTCCAACCCACCAACCTCAGTATATGTGGCTAGCGCCCTATTCACTGAGCTACAAGTGCCCAGCCAAGGTTTTCAACTTTAAATTAGATGACTAGTTATCTGTAACCATGTACTACGAGAACGTGCTTCTACTTGCTTAACTCCACACACGCGAATGAACTTTAATTGTGAAGAGCTTAAGTTACCTAGGTTCTGGTTCTAGCCCCAACAATACACTAAATATGCAAATATCTACTGAAAATAAAAAGGTTACTATCTCATGGGATAATTATTATTATTAAATAAAAAAAATAGGTAAACGACGTAGTTTAGTTACTAGCATAGCACGCGTGGAGGAGGCAGCAAGGTTCCTCTCCTTTCTGTCCTCCAGGGCAAGATAACGCGCGAAATAACTTACCTAAAGATCTGATTTTACTTTTTCTCTCTTTCGTTGCTTTTTTTTTAAAGTAGTGACAGGGTGGCGACTTTCAGTGCCAAATATTTTGAATGACCTATCACTAGACCAAGATCCCACATTAACAGCAAAAATACATATTTTTTAATTAGACCTGTTAATCACGCCCTCTATTCTAACTCGGCTCACAAATTCACGTTAACCCAGCCACAAAAGTCAGTTACGGGGAGCTCAAGCTAGGGGCCACCGTTCTCCAAGACACCAGCGAACCGGGCAAGTGCCGGGAGTAGACGCATTTGTTTCTGCTTTTGCTCAGTATAGGGTGGAAGCGGGAGCTGCGACGCACCGCAGTCCTTCCCCAGCTGCCCTACAGCCGCGCCTTTCGGCAAAGATGAGCTCGGCGGTATTAAGACGGTGGTCGCAGTCGCAACCGCAGCCACCGCCTCTCCTCACCGACCCGCCCACCTCGCCGACTCAGGTTCTCCACCTCGCTGAGTCAGGCTCTCCACCTCCCGCTGGGTTTGGTCCACTTCTAAGCCCGCAGTTCTCTGCAGAAGAGCGACACAAAGCTGGCAAGCATAAGGCCCACAGCTGGAAAAAGCAGACATCTCTGCCACCCTTCTAACCAGCAGTACCACAAGGAACCGGGCCGCTTACCTTCCACCTATCGTTCCGCGCCTTCCGCTTGCGATTTGCTTCCGCTTCCGGTTTGCCCTGCCGGCGCCGCCGGGAGGCGCTTTGCATTGTGGGAACTCCTTCCTTTTCTGGCTCCCCGGCCATCTTGGTGGCTGGTTTTGGTGAGTGGGCTCCACCGGACCGAGGTTTAAGCCTTGTGGGTTGCCGTTTGGAACTTCGGATCCTAAACTTACTGTCTTGTCCTTCGTATGTTCTAGGTTGGGGGCCGTCCCGCATCTAGGGCAGGAAGATGGTGGCCGCAAAGAAGACGGTGAGTGAGGCGGAAGGCCGATTCACGTGGGGGAAAGACTATGGGCCGGGGCGGGCAGGCGTCAGCCCTTTGGGGCAACAGACTGGCAATTGGAGGGTCTCAGAGGGAACCCGAAAGGTCAGCTCAATGTCTTGCGGCCTCGACTTCGGAAGTTTTATTAAGGGGCTGGAATCCAGAAAGCTGGATCTAGTTTTGAGGTAATTGCAAACGAGGCCTTCAAGTCCCTCTTTAATGTTTGCTTTGTAGAAAAAGTCGCTGGAGTCGATCAACTCGAGGCTCCAGCTCGTTATGAAAAGTGGAAAGTATGTGCTGGGGTACAAGCAGACTTTGAAGATGATCAGACAAGGCAAAGCGAAATTGGTCATCCTAGCCAACAACTGCCCAGC
>CAUYTI010145650.1:0-13057 GCA_963575145.1 Galago senegalensis | reverse complement strand
GGCTTCTTCCATGACTTAGCAATTATGAATTGGGCTGCAATAAACATTCTGGTACAAATATCTTTGTTATAATGTGATTTTTGGTCTTCTGGATATATACCTAGTAGAGGAATTGTAGGATTAAATGGCAGGTCTATTTTTAGATCCCTAAGTGTTCAAACATCTTTCCGAAAGGAATGTATTAGTTTGCATTCCCACCAATACTTGTATATTTTTAGAGACAAGGTCTCACTCTGGCTCAGATTGGTCTTGAACCTGTGAGCTCAGGCAATCCACCCACCTTGGCCTCCCAGAGTGCTAGGATTATAGTCATGAGCCACTGTACCTGGCTTTCTGTGTAGTTTGTAAGAATGTTGTGTGTCTATCAGAGTTGCTTTCACTGAAGTGTAACACTATAGAATAGGTTATCATGGGAAGAGACTGAAAGGTCCCACCTGCCTTTGAGCATGGCAGCCCAGGGATATCTAGGGCATGTGCTGAATGGCCAGGCTGCCTTAGACCAATTGTATTACTCACCAGGAGTTGCACAGAGTGTGGCAGAACTGGAATTTGAACCTCAGCCTGCTTGACTTCAAAGTGTGTGTTCTTAGCCACCTCATTTTACTACTTGGTAATAAAAATGACCAAGGAGACTTCTGATTGTTCAGTCCAAGGCACTCTCATCTAAAATGGAAAAAAACCCCAAAAAGATACTATAAAGGATCACTAGTTTCCCTAAGACAGCCAGGCGTTCATGGGTATTATGATTCTTTTTTTTTTTTTTTTTTTTTTTTTGATACAGAGCCTCAAGCTGTCCCCCTGGGTAGAGTGCCGTGGCATTACAGCTCACAGCAACCTCCAACTCCTGGGTTCAAGCGAGTCTCTTGCCTCCGCCTCCCAAGTAGCTGGGACGACAGGCGCCCGCCGCAACGCCCGGCTATTTTTTGGTTGCAGCCGTCATTGTTGTTTGGCGGGTCCGGGCTGGGGATTTGAACCCGCCACCTTAGGTGTACGTGGCTGGCGCCTTAGCCGGTTGAGCTATAGGCGCTGAGCCGGTATTATGATTCTTAAGGACCAACTATGAGCTTCAGGGTTCCAGCAATCCTTGAAAATTGCATATAGCACTTTGTATTTATGTTATTGTATGTAGTTGTTTTTTCATATCAGAGTTTACAACTTGTTGCAGAATCTCAAAAGGATTTGGTTATGACCCTACCATCTAGAAATATTTAGTGTTCTTTCAGAAAACTAGGGTTATAAACCATTCCTTTGTTCACCCAACCATTTTTCCAGATACCAGCAAATAAATTCTCTTTAAAAATTTTCAGTTAGAGCTAAGTGGAGACTGTCACTGTTCTCATTTTGCTTTGCAAGGAATAGAAGTGCAAAGGGTAAGATGATTCAGCACCAGGAATCCTGATGCATGGTCCTGACTCTGAAGCTGGCCTGGAAGAAACAGTTTGCCCAGGGACCGTCATCTCTGCTTGTAGATCCTGGGGTACACTTGCCAGCCAGGCTTCTAACTCTCTAGAAGTGCCTCCCACTTTTCTGTCTCTGTGCTTTCTGCTTGTGCAGTGCCCTTTGCTTTGCCTGGAGGCTTTTCAATTCTAACCACACTGCAAGATGGGCATCCTCTCAGCAGCTTCTGTAACTATCCCCGTGGAAAATGTGCAGTTTCTAAGTGTGCTCTTCTCTTCCTCCAGATCAGCTAAGTACTTCAGTGTCTGTGAGCTGGCAAAGCAGTAACCATGAATCATTTCTTGCATTCTTGTCATAAGCCATCAGCTGCATCTTTTGTCTATAACCTGCGTTTTCCAGGCCACAACCATCTGGGACTTTGGTGGAAAGGTAACAATCAGTATTTTATTTCCCAGGTTTTGTTTTCACCTGTTGAGAGAGGTCCTTCTGTCCCTCTTGGGTCACACTTGTTTCTGGGAGTCCCCAGGGTGGACCATGTGTGGCTGCATGTGATCCCCTTCATCCTGCCTTGACTCTGGCTGTGGTGGGGGCTCCCAAGGAGGCCCCTGTGCTCCCAGAGCTCTGAGAACTTGCTGCCCATGATGCCCATGATGCCAGCCAAAGCCCAGTGGCACTAGGACCACACTGAGCTGAGACTATGCTGCCCATTCTCCCCACGCTATGAGGGTCCCTCAGTAAGCTGACCCATGCTGGCCTCTCAGAGGGTCAGCCCCAATCTTCTCCTCCATGTTGCTCTTTGTTTCAAGAGTCCAGAGCAGTGGTGCTTTGCTCCTAATGCCTTACAAGGTTTTTCTTCCCATTTCATTGGCTGTCACCTCTTCCTAGAATACAACTGGGAGTCCCCAGGGACCACAGCCTCTGATTCCGGCACATTATCACTGATCCTGGTTATATTTGTTTGACTCTCTTTCTGAAGAGATCTCTCTGCAGTAATAGGCCACAGGCTTTGTTCCCTTACCTCAAAGAAACCTTACAATAATGTGATTATGTGCAAGGTTATAATACAAAGATTATGTGCAACCTTACAATAACCTAGTGCAAGTAAGAGCACTAGGCCGGGAGTCAGGAAGCCTGAATGACTTCTGGTGGTGTTCCAGTTTTTGCTTTTTTTTTTTTGAGTCAGAGTCTCACTATGTTGCCCTTGGTAGAGTACCATGGCGTCTCAGCTCACAGCAACCTCACTCTTGGGATTAAGAGATTCTTTTGCCTCAGCCTCCCAAGTAGCTGGGACTACAGGTGCCCACTGTAATGCCTGGATATTTTTTATTATAGTTGTCATTATTGTTTAGCAGGCCCAGGCCAGTTTTGAACCCACCAGCCCTGGTGTATGTGGCTGGCGCTGTAGCCACTGTGCTACAGGTGCAGAGCCCCAGGTTTTATTTTTTAATTTAATATATTCCTTTCTTCAAATGAAATTTTGCAAGAAGCCCAGCATGTAAAACAAATATGGCAGGAACTGCTTTGGATGAAAACAGGGTTACCACAGCTTAGCCACCCTTTCCCTAAGGACAATAGGACCCTGAATTCTGTCTGAGAAACATTGCCCAAAATGCTGCTCCTAGAGCACTGGGTCTCACCCAGAACTCAGATGAGCTTCCGAGTACATCCAAGGGGACATCCCCCACCCAGAAGGGATGCAAGTTCATTTTCACACAGGCCAGCAAGTGGTGGCAATTTCTTCTTTCTCTCTGCCCTGCCGTTTCTCTTGAGCCACATCCCCAGCCCCTGTGGGTTTAATCTCTCACTCATCCCTTCCTCCCCTCCAGCTCCTTAGCTGAGACACTTTCATCCTTCCTGGCAGGTGATCCACAAGCCTTTACAGAGTGGTAAAATGAGCCAGGGAAATAATCAGAGGCCTCATAGCTGTTTGAGGTGATATTTGTTCGATCTCACCCCCAGCCCCCTTGGAGCTTCAGGTTTTCCATTCAGCCTCATGAAGGCCACACCCGGGGCATTCCAGCTGAGCTCTCTGTAGCTGAGCCAGAGTTTATAGACAGCTGGAGAAAAATTGTGCTGAAGAAGCAAGACCTTCATGCTGTCATCCTGTTGGAACTCACACCAATAGCCTCGGCAGGCCTAGTCTACTGGGGCAGAGATGGTCTGCCTGGGAAGTGGAAAATGTGGGGACAGTGAGCAGTAACCAAAGCTTCATCCTCTCTCACTTCCTCCACGAGCAGGGAATGACTGCAGAATGAGCAACCATAGGGATTATAGGACATACTTATCAAAGAGAGAGAGCTTATGCACAGGCCATTTAAAATGACTCATGAGGTTCCAACCTGGTAATAGAATGTCTCAGCCCTTCCTGGATATGTGTTAGGAGATGCTCAACTCTAGAAAAGCTGCCTTAATGCCATAAACAACAATCTCCAGACTGTTCATGGTTTCCAGGTAGGAAAAATCCCAGCTGCAGAAGGTGAGCTGGATTCCAAAATTATACTTTGAGACACCTTTGTCTTTCAAGTGCAGATTCTGGATTAAGATGGTATTAAATTTGCTGTGTGTTATTCCAGTGTACAAGTATAATCCCTTTGGTAGGACATTGAAGGTTTGTCTAGATTTTTACTAGCATAAGTGAAACCAAATAACTTGTTAAAAATTGAATGTGACAGAATTTTTAAAAATAGTATTAAATTAAATAAGCAGGAAGCCATTGGCTTGAGGCTGACTCCATACTTTGAGTCTCTATTTAACAAACTGTAGTATAACTTAGTAAGTAAACAAACTGAACCTATTAGGAGCATAACAAATAGCTGAGTTCTAGCCAATCATAAATGCCCATCTGATAAGACCATGACCAAATTGGGCAAGCACCAAGTTATAGCCAAACTATTTCTATACTTTACTTTCTATTCTATCTATAAATACTCACTTCCCACACTACAGACTGGAGCTCTCTGAACCTCTTCTGGTTCTGAGTGCTGCCTGATTCATGAATTGTTCTTTGCTCATGTAAACTTTTTTGAATTTAGTTTCTCAAAAGTTTTTCTTGGCCAGGCATGGTGGCTCATGCCTATAATTCCACACTTTGGGAGGCTAAGGCAGGAGGATCACTTGAGGCCAAGAGTTAGAGAGCATCTTGAGCAACATAGTCAGACCCCATCTCTATAAAAAATTTAAAAATTAGCCAGGCATGGCTAATGCACCTGTAGTCCCAACTACCCAGGAGGCTAATGTTGGAGGGTCACTTGAGCCCAAGAGTTCAAGGCTGCAGTGAGCTGCAATCACATCATTGTACTTGAACCTGGAGTGCAACTGTCTTGAAAAAAAAAAAAAAGGTTTTTCTTTAAAAATGGCTGTTGACTGTGGGGAGACTTTTCTAAGACAAAGTGCTTGTATGTTCTTCCTAAGCCTGCACATTCCATGGACCATGACTCTTTCCATGGTGGCAGCTCTGGGACCTTGATGAGTAACAATAAGTCTCATTTCCAGATCAGCGTGAAGTTCCAGAAGCACTTTCACATATGTTTCAGACAGAGGTCAGTGCAAATAATGGAAACCACTTTAGTAGTTTAAGCAAAAAGGGATTTAATATAGAGAATTAACACTTATAATATGCTAGAAGGTCTGGAGAAACAGCTGTATGACTCCCACAGCTGTATTCTAGAGCTAGTGACAGCATTTACCTCTGCTACAGTCAGGAAGCCACTGCCAGAAATATTGGCTCCAAGAACACACTACCTTCCTTTTAAGTTAGAGATCAGTACTGTGGGCTCCAGAGCCATGCGACTCCAGCTCTGACCTGCTCTAGCAGAATGCATACCTCATGCCTGCCCCTGTCTTCTCAGCTTTCTACAGTCAAGCCCTGTTCACGGCATCTGATTGGTAGAACTCTAATCACATCTGGAAACATAGTTACAAGGGAGTCTGGAAATAGCAGGTTTTAGTTTTCTCATCTCCACAGTAAAGGAAGGTACACTAGGAAGTTGGAATAGACATTGATTCTGTAATCTGCCATCCCATAGAGTATCTCATTTGATATTTGTGAGAAATTTGGAACATGACATGGGAGGTGTTAGCCTCATTCAGCACATGAGGAAAATTGGAGGGAGGAGGCTAGAGGACAATGATAGGGAGTTGGGGAGACCAGGGCCTGAGGCCCTGAGCAGGTGACATTTGTGTTGGGGCCTGAAGAATGCTGGGGGTTAGACTAGATGAAAGGCTGAGTAGGGACAGTGTTCTAGGCAGGAGGAATAGCATGTGTAAAGTTCCCAGAGTGAAAGGGAACATTTCAAAACTGAAAGAAAAGGGAATATGTGGGCAGAGAGAGGTGGCTACAAACTGAGGCTGCAGAAATACCAGGGAAGGACAGACAAGCCCTTATAGGACTCACTGAAAATTTATGCTTTGTCTCAAGAGCAATAGAAGCCATTCAAGGGGTTATGGACAAGGATGCTGAGGGAAGGTGTTTGTGGGACCTGATCATATTTACATTACTGGGTCACTGGCTGTACTGTGTTAGCTGATTCTATGCCTGTATCCACTTACAATAGTCCACATCCATCAACAAACTATCACTCTTCTATATTATTATACTAAAGTAGTTTTATTTTTGCCTCATTCAGATGTATTCACTCCAAGCATTCAGAGAAAGAAAAAAAAACTGACAGCAAAAGGAAGTCAAATCTGGGAAGGTATAAATAGGGGTTTTCACATTTGGATAAATAAAAACCTTTGTAGGAAACCATTAATTTCCTTTGTAGCTGCTTTTGGATGTCAGCGAGGCCATTTGGTGTGAGCTATGTGGAAATGCTTCTGCAGATTGTTCTGTGGGTGGAGATGGACAAGGTGTGGAAATGGTGGTGCTTCTGGTCGAGGAGAAAGTGGGAGGTGGCTGAGCTGCTGGTCTCCCTGTCAGTGACAGGGGCTGTTTTAGCTGGGCAGAGGTGTCTCCTCTCACTGGTCAGCAACTCAGGGCTTGGGAACATCTGGTTGAGGCCTGTTTCAAAGAGATCAAAAATCAGAAATTAAAACACTTCAGATGTGTGATGTTTCTCTGAAAGGGCCATATGATTTTAAAGGAATCACAATTTAATCAATGATCTTCAAACTTTTTTCAGCACACCTAAGATCCTCTCATGACACACCAGTGTGCTACAGAATACCTGTAGAAAATCACTGGTCTAAGGACTCAAATTCCAGCTAGCCAACCCTACCAGCATCTTTTTCACCAAGTATGAACATGGCATCTAGTGCACAGTCTCTCCTGGCTAAGACCAGGGGAAAGGTGTAAGAGGTGTGCTTTGTGAGGTTAGCTCTGGCACAGTGAGTAGAAGCTGCTGCAGTCCACATGGGCAGTTATCCCCCATCCCTGCAGAGCTGGTCTGCACGAGATGGTCTACGTGTAATGCACAATGTTAAAAACCACTGACAAGTATGGGCCATGGACATGGAAGCCCAGTGCCCGCCTGCCTCTCTTTTATTGGTTGTCCTAGTTTTGTGAACCAATATGAAGATAAACCAATCAGAGGGGGAATGGCAGGGAATTCAGAAAATAAATTACACAAGAGACATAGATAGAAGAGAAAGAGATGGGATCGAAAGGTCTGGTGCAGCTGATGACTGCAGCCAGCACCAAACTGTGTGAATAGCTTTATTAAATGGTACCTAAACAAGGTTGCTTATACTAACAATATTGCAAATCAGCAAGGAAAGCAAGTGGTATTATTTTCATCTTACAAGGTTGAGGGAAAGTAATTGGATAAGTAAATGGTGTGAATCTTAGTGCATGGGGTGAAGATTAAATTTAGACAGAGAAGACTACGTGCTTTTTAGGCAAAGATAGGAAAGTATATAGAAGCTACATGACTTCTGGCAGAGGAACAAGGAGAAAGGACTATTGTTTTAGGAAGGGAGAAGAAGCAGTTGGGGTCGTTCCTTGAACACACCTTCCGGGCTGTGGGGGTTCTGCCACCTCACAGTCCATACTCCAGATCCCAGGAAACTTGCTAGGGTGGAGAGCCTTAGAGATATACTTGGGCTCTTGGGCTGGCTGCCTTTCCAAGCTACCACTACTTGTCTGGGGAGAGCATTGGACTGTGGCAAGCTGGTGCCTCTGTGTGAGCAACCAGGATGCACTGGGTTTGGTGCTCTGGAGCTAATTTCTGTGCTGAATTGGAGCAGGTCCTGGTCATCATTGATTCCCCTGTAAAGCTACTCAATGGATGTAAAATTCCAAGAGTCCTTTCCATTTATATTTAAGGGATTCTGAAAGAAATATACACCAAGAAGCCATTATCCACTTTTTCTTTAAAAGAAGATGTAACAATAAAGTAAAACAAACAAACAAACAAAAACACCAAAGGATTAATGAAGTAAAACATTATAGACTGATAGAGGAGTCAAATTCAATGAAGTGGAATGTAGAATAGCAGTAACAGGGGGCTGAGGGGAGAGCAAATGGGGAGCTGTTTATTGAGTATGGAGTTTCAGTTTGGGGATATGAAAAGTTCTGGGGATGGGTGGCGATGAGTTTATATAACAGTGTGAATGTAGTCACTGAGCTGTACACTTAAAACTGGCTAAAATGGTGATATGTATGTTATATATATTTCACACTCATAAAACATTTACAAAAATCCATTATGAGTAGAGCATTTTCTCAATGAGGAGACACTAAACTTGTTAACTTTTAGCTTGAGTGTTCTGTGAGTGTGAAAGTATTTATATTAAAACCAGTTTCCTGAAAACATATTATCCACTCCGGCCGGCAGGCTCTCTTCCTGTGCTTTTGTGCATCCTGATGGGGTCTCCATAGTGTGTTGTTCAGGAAGTGGGTGACTCACGGGTCCTTTATGACAGCCCCTGAGTCACACACGCACACGTTAGTCACCCTATAGGCTTCTAGGACAGGCAGCGATTTGGATGCCAGAGCAACGTGCTTGGGGCAGGGCAGGAGGCACCCGGGTCCCATTGCCAGGCACATTCCTGAGCAGCTTCTCCTGTGGCTTAGTAATGAACGGAAGCTGGGGCCATAGTTCCAACTCCAGGCCTAGCAATTGTTCTCTCTGGCTCACTCTGAGGACAGCCTGAATGGCAGCAGCTGGGGGAGCAGTTGGTACTGGAAGCGCCTGGTATCCACTTGGTCACTGTGGGTGGCACCTATATCAGGGGCTTCTCTAGTCTGTGACAACATGACACTGGGTGTAGTCCTCTGAAGTGGCTGGTGCATGGTGGCACAGTCAGGTTAACCACAGGGCTGGTCTTATATCTTCCTAGGAGCTTCAATCAGTTAGTGGGTCATTATGAAAGTTTCAAAATACACAAAAATCCAGAAATATAATATCCACGCAGATGGAAACAAATGAAGCCCTCCCAGCAAGACCAATAAGCTAAGAAGTCGAGACTTGCACAGGTGAATCAGAAAGGCCACTGTTGTGTTTCTTAGAATTGAAACAATAGACCCATAACACAGTCTGTCTCAAAACTTTGGTAGTAACCTAAGGATGCAGGACTGAGGTTTTGAGACATGGTTCTGCCATTAGCTTGTTTTGTTACCACGATGAATTATGTATACTCTCTGGCTTTGGGTTCTTTGTCTTTAAAAATGAAGGAATTGGGCTAGATTAGGATTATCTCTGCCTCATAGCTTGTGAGCTGCCCACCCCTACTGTGCCTGCCTGACCTACTGCTCCCCGCTCATAGTGCTCTCTCCTTCTGAGCCTAGAGGACAGACAGCTCATGGCAGTTCTCAGACAGCCTCTCATACCACTCTCCATTAATTGGAGTTAGCATCTGAAACGACACCTGTTTGTCATTCTAAAAGCTAAATTGTTGGTTCTCAACTCTGGTTATCTAAAGAGCTTTTTACAAAATACAAATGTCTGATCCTTACCTACATGGTTCTCATTTAATTGGTCTGGGATGAGACCTAGGCATCGATAAATTTTAAAGACTTTCTAGGGGATTCTAAGGTATAGCCAAAATTTAGGGTTACAGGTTGAGATTTCGCTAAAGCTGTTCTAGGAGATACTATTCGATCACTCTATCACCAGCTGTTGCCAGGAAGGTGGCAGAAATGATTGGGCCAGTTTGAGCCAAGCTCTGGTGGCAAGAGCATTAGGTTGAGGATCAGGAGATCTGGTTCTTGCTTTTCTAGATTTCACTCCTGATTCACTTGAGAGTTGGGGTGAGTTATTTAATTTTTTTTTTACATGTACAAACTGGGAATCATAATCTCTTAAACTTCCTACTTTGCAATATTCTTAGGAGGAAGAAGTGGTCATAGAGGAAGAAGAGAAAAGTGCTGCATAACTTACTCCACTTTTATAATCCACATACCCCAAAATACTCTTTTGCAATTTGAAATACACTATTGAATACTTCCCTTATGGGAGCTTGTGGAGAGCCAAGATAGTGTACACGACAGCACCCTGTGCAATGCTGGCAGGAGTGCAGTAACTGTGTGGACATATTTTTTTTTTTCTTTTGAGATAGAGTCTCAAGCTGTCATCCTGGGTAGAGTGTCATGTCATCATCATAGCTCACAGCAACCTCCAACTCTTGAGCTCAAGCCATCCTCTTGCATCAGTTTGTTTCTATTTTTAGTAGAGATGGGGGTCTAGCTCTGGCTCAGGCTGGTCTCAAACTTGTGAGCTCAAGCAATCCACCCGCCTTGGCCTCCCAGAGAGCTAGGATCACAGGTGTGAGCCCCCTGCACCTGGCCTGTTTGGACATTTTGATGGGGATTAGTTCTCTGTGCCTTCAGAGGAAAGGTAAGCTCATTTTTGTGGGTGTTTTGTTAGAACCGGGACTTCGAGTTTTCTGAGGTAACAAATTATGCATGTAATGCCTGAAATGTTCTCATTATGTAATATTCAAATGATAAATAAAAAACGCAAACTCTGCAAGCCCTCTAAACTCCCCCACACCACCACTCTCAATAAGAAGTCACGGATGGCGATTGAAGTGTATCTGTCCAAGCCCTTTTCTGTGCATTTATAACCTTCCCCATCCATAGTAAAACTTTTTTCTAATAGAAATGGGATTATATATATTCTGCGATTTGTTTTACCAATATTTTAGGGTCTTTCTATGATCTCTGGCAAGTTGCTTGAGCCCTTATGCCTTGATTTCCTCATCTGTAAATGGAGATGATAAGATCATTACAAGGATTGTATCTGTTAATATACAAATATAAAGTGCTTAAAGTAATACCTATCACTTTTCTCTGGTTAAGCGCACAGTAAATTCTAGAAAAAACTGTTTCTCCACTAACTATATGTTTATCAGATAACAGTTTAAAAATAAAAAATTCTTCATCTTCATTTGTGCTGGGCTTAGGGCTGATTGTAAAAAGTACCCACCTCCCTTAAGTTGAAATTAGTAAAGCGGCTGTTTTAAAAGTAGGCAGATACTTTACTGAGCCTTCACATTTCACATAATGAGTGACGGACGAGAGAGTCCAAGCTTGGGGATACTTATTGCATTTCTTCTCCTCAGTTCCTCTGCAGGAAAGCCAGTTGTAATATTATCCACCAAGTAAGAGAGGTCTAGAGACCCCAGCTCCTGGGTGGGCAGCTGATGACGAACCAAGGGTCATGACCTGGTCTCCAACCTCTCTCCGGGTTTTCTGAGGGTAGGTAGGAGAGAGGTGAAAGCGTTGGCGTATTGCCTCTAGGAAGAATTCTGATTAAGGATAAACATATTCCAAGATACTGTGAAGCTGAAATCACATGAATGCTAAGTGATTTCTTGGCATCAAAAAATCAATCTCTTTTGTGTCAGTCCTAAAAAAATAAACACTTTTACCTTCTTTGGTACCAGGAATAGCCAGAGAGGCTTCAGCTGTTAACAGCAAAAGCTTTTAAAATAATTACTTCTAGAATACGATAATATTAATGATTAGCTTTGTGTGAAAATTGAAGAGATAAGTAGTTAAATACTAGGAATAATAAACCTTGGAAGTGTCATTGTGTAATAAGTTTGCCCTTTAAAAGTATCATTTTTCAATGATTTTTGCTCAAAGTGCATCATTCAAGAAAAATTAAATCCCTCACTAAATAATCCTTTTTCTACAATTAGGATGACTTCTTGAAATGATCTTCGATTTTCATACATTAGAGTCAGATTCCTTCAAAACCAGTTTTTTTTTTTTTCTCTAAAAGTAATTGTGTTCTCATACGGGAAGCACTTTCTATGTCCTGGGCATTACTCGTGCACAGTCCAACTCACTCTTTACACAGCCCTGTGGAGTGAGTGTGATTATTACCACCTCTGTTTAGAGGTGAAGAAACTGAAGCTTAGAGAGTTTACGTAATTGATCAAATGAACACAATACACAAATGGCAGGCCTGGGATTCAAAGCCAGGTTTGTCTATTTGGGGACCAAAGTTTCTAAGTGGTTGTTCCAGGAGGCAGAGAAGTCTGTCATGAGACAAATTACTACAAGGGTATGAACTTACCACAAGCTAGATTAACCCTCTGAAACATCCGAATTCTATGTAGGGAAGACTATATGTGTGTAAGCAAAACAGGGAAGGAAAATGGAGTGGGACCAATAGGAGTCTGACATACCCTATATAATACAACTCTATTAGAAAAAACCGTCTTCCCAGTGATTTGATTGTCTGGGAGAGGGGCGCAGCTGGCAGCTTCCCTGAGCAGATGGGTGGGGCTGGGCATGGGGGAGAGTTGGGAAGAGCAAATCCCTGTCTGTTGGGAATATTGCATTTGGAATTAAGGATAAGGAAAGCTATACTGAAGAGTCTGCTTGGTGGCTGAGAATTTAAGCTTCACATCACTGCTTCTGCTATTTGTTGCTGCAGCTAGTATAATAAAAATCAGAATTTCTTTTTCTCTTCACCTTTAAGGGCAGTTATTGGGTAAAAATTCAGAGAAGTACACATTTGCTTTAACTTACCACATAGACGCACACACTCACTTATACACAAGAGAGTTAGTTGTTGGTATCCTAAACCTTCACCCGTTCAGCATATAGCTCCTGAAAGCAAAGTCATTTTCCTATCATCTCTTAGACTTATCCCATCCAGAAATGTTTACATTGATCGTTGATAGAGTACCATTATCTCATATACAGTACATATTGAAATTTCCCAATTGTCTCTTTAATACTCTTTAGAGAATTAAAAATTATTTTTCTGATTAGGATCCAAAGATTCAGGCATTGCAGTTATTATTAGGTCTCTTTAGTTTCTTTTAATCCAGAACGTTCCTCATTCTTTTTCATTCTTTATGTCACTAGATGGGGTCTTGGTATGCTGTTGCCCAGACTGGTCTCAAACTCATAATTGCCCAAGCGATTTCTCCCCTCATGGCTTCTCAGTAGCTGGGCCTACAAGATCGAGCGAGGGTGCCCAGCTAAGTCACTGACATTTTTGGAGTGTTCAAGTGAGTTGCTTTGTAGAATGTCTCTCTATTTGGATTCAACTAATTGTTTTCTTTCTTTCTTTTTTTTTTTTTTTTGAGAAGAGCCTCAAGCTGTCCCCCTGAGTAGAGTGCCATGACATCATGCTCATAGCAACCTCCAACTCCTGGGCTCAAGCGAGTCTCCTGCCTCAGCCTCCCAAGTAGCTGGGACCACAGGCGCCCGCCACAACGCCTGGCCATTTTTTAGTTGCAGCCATCATTGTTGTTTGGC
>CAUYTI010145647.1:0-11281 GCA_963575145.1 Galago senegalensis | reverse complement strand
TCCTTCCTTCCTTC
The DNA here is from genome assembly GCA_963575145.1 of Galago senegalensis. NCBI lineage: Eukaryota > Metazoa > Chordata > Mammalia > Primates > Galagidae > Galago > Galago senegalensis. The sequence goes on along the minus strand of CAUYTI010145647.1, from coordinate 11,267 downwards.
CTTCCTTCCTTCCTTCCTTCCTTCTTTATTTTTTTAAATTAAATCATAGCTGTGTACATTAATGCAGTCATGGGGTACAGTTTGCTGGTTTTATATACAATTTGAAATATTTGGCTTGGCGCCTGTGGCTCAAGTGGCTAAGGTGCCAGCCACATACACCCAAGGTGGCGGGTTCGAATCCCCAGCCCAGGCCCGCCAAACAACAATGATGGCTGCAACCAAAAAATGGCCAGGCATTGTGGCGGGCACCTGTCGTCCCAGCTACTTGAGAGGCTGAGGCAGGAGACTCGCTTGAGCCCAGGAGTTGGAGGTTGCTGTGAGCGTGATGCCATGGCACTCTACCCAGGGGGATAGCTTGAGGCTCCATCTCAAAAAAAAAAAAAAAAAAACCCATGAGATACTACTACAAAGCCCCAGAATGGCTAAAAATGAAGACTTATAACAGTAGGTATTGACAAGGATGTGGAACAACTGGAACTCTCACACATTGCTGATGGGAATGTAAACTGGTATAACCACTCTGGAAAAATTGCTCATATCTACTAAGAGCTAAACACATGCCCATTCTATGACCCAACAATCTCTTTCCTAGGTTTGCACCCAAGGGAAATGAATGCATATGTACATGACTGAGAATGTTCGGAAAAGTTTTATTTAGCATAATGGCCAGGTATGTGGCACACGCCTGTAATCCCAGAACTCTGGAAGGCCAAGGCAAGTGGATTGCTTGAGTTCAGGAGTTCAAGACCAGCCTAAGCAAGAGTGAGACCCCCATCTCTAAAAATAACCAGGTGCTGTGGCAGGTGCCTGTAGTCCCAGCTACTTGGTAGGCTACTTAGGAGGATCACTTGAGGCCAAGAGTTTGGAGGCTGCTGTGAACTATGAGGCCATGGCACTCTACCAAGGGTGAAAGTGAAACTCTGTCTCAAAATAAATAAAATAAATAAAAAGTTTTAGTCAGCAACTCAGTGCCTATAGCTCAGGGGCTAGGGCGCCAGCCATATAAACCAGAGCTGGCAGGTTCAAATCCAGCCCCGGGCCTGCCAAACAACAATGACAATTTCAACAACAACCACAACAAAAATAGCTGGGTGTTTTGGCAGGCGCCTGTAGTCCCAGCTACTTGGGAGGCTGAGGCAAGAGAATCACTTAAGTTTGAGGTTGCTGTGAGCTGTGACACTATGGCACTCTACCCAGGGCAACAGCTTGAGACTCTGTCTCAAAAATTAAATACATAAATAAATAAAAGTTTTAGTCAGCATCAATAAAAACTGAAAAAGAACCAAACGCCTATCAAAAGGCAAATGAATATATAAATTGTGGTCTCTTCACCCAACAGAATTGACACACTGTAATACAAAAGAACAACAGTATACACAACGAGAAGGGTGACTCTCATAGACGTTATGTTCAGCAAAAGACTTCAGACACATACATATGGTGGAATTCCGTGTATATAATGTTTAAAAACAGGAAAACTAATCAATATGAGAGAAACGGTTACCTATAATGAGGGGAGGGGATGAATACTGATGCAAAGAAGCAAAAAGAACTTCTGGAAGGCTGGGGATAAATCTACGTTTTGATCTGGGTGGTGATTTCATATGTAAAAGTTGATCAAAGCATATCACGTATTAGGGCCACTTAAGCACTAATATTATTTATTCCACTTATTCCACTAATATTACTAATATTATTTATTCCACTCCTCAATAAAACGTAGAAAGAAAATTCCTTTTCTGTTGAAAGGAACTAGTGGGTTCTGTTAGTTCAACTATGATTCTCATCTAAGGAAGATGGCAGCCCTCACCACTGGAAGACCCAGCTCACACGGCAGCCACAATGCTTTTCCTGACCAACCTCTCTGCCAGTGAGGCCCACTGGAAAGCCATCTCTGCCCAGACACACCCAAGAGAATTTTCCTAGAAGAGAGATGTACACAATCAAGCACTGTAACCACAAAATATTAAAAGCTTAAGAATGCATCAGTGAATAGCAGACCATGTACAGCCGAAAGATAAGTTAGGAAGATGAAAGTTTACGTTGAGAAATTTTCCCAGAACACAGCACAGAGATAAAGGGATGAAAAGAATGAAAAAAATTGCAATGACGCATGGAGGGGCGATTTCTCTAAAAGGATTTTCAGAAGGAGATAATTGAAGCAATATTTGAAAAAATAGTCAACAAATTCTCAGAACTGAACCAAAACAGAAATCCTTAGATTAAGAGAGACCTCGGAATGCTAAACAGGATTTAAAAAGAAAAAATACGTGTCTAGACACTGTGGTAAACTTTCAAAACAAGGAGGATGAAGAGTTACCTAAAAATCACCCCGAACCAGAAAACCTGAAAAAAAGGAAAATGAAATTGACATGAGATTTCCCATCGGCAAATTGCAAAAATATTGATAATTGCTGATGTGAGTGAGGGATACTTGGGGGTTCATTATATTATTCCCTTTACTTTCCTGTAAAATATAAAATTTTCATATTAATTCATTTTCTTTTCGGCTTTTGCTTTTGTGCATGTAAGAAGATCATGGCGTCACAGCTTCAAAGTGCTGAGGGAGAGTTTCTTTGAACTTCCAATTCTGTACGCATTAATATTGTCCTTCTGGAATGAAGGCAAAACATAAAATTGCCTTTTGCAATTTTCAAATTATGGAGACCCAGAAATTTTATCATACCCGATGTTCCAGGAGCACTTCAACAAGAGAAAAATGAAACTACAAGAAGTAATAGGAGGCGGCGCCTGTGGCTCAATGGCTAGGGTGCCAGTCACACACACCGAGGCTGGCGGGTTCAAATCCGGCCTGGGCCAGCTAAAAACAACAATGACAACTACAACCAAAAAATAGCCAGGCATTGTGATTGGCGCCTGTGGTCCCAGCTACTCGGGAAGCTGAAGCAAGAGAATTGCTTAAGCCCCAGAGGTGGTTGAGGTTGCTGTGAGCTGTGACACCATGGCCCTCTACCCAGGGCAACAGCTTGAGACTCTGTCTCAAAAAAAAAAAAAGTAGTAGGAGGCAGGAAGCAACGGAGAGCAAAGAAATCAATAACGTATGTGGTAAATCTGAATTATTATTGCTGATAAACATCATAGTCTTTAATATCAAACTGTAACTAAAATTCAGGATATAACAACATGGGGAAGTAGGAGAGGGGAGAAGGGAAATAAATGCTTTCTAAGGCTCTTATTTGGTTCAGGTTGGTTAGACAGAAACTGTCCCTAGATGACTGTTCCTCAGATTTTAATATGTATACAAAGCAGCTGGGGATTTTTGTTAAAAAGCAGCTTCTGGTTCACTAGGTATCAGTTAGGCCTGAGATTCCACATTTAAAACAAACTCCACAGACCACACTTTGAGTAGCAAGACTTTACACAATACTGTGGTTAAGTATTATATTGACTCAGGGGGTGTATATGATAAGCTTTCCCCACTCTGTTTCAAAAATGTAAAAGTGAAAGAGTGTTTCAGAAAATGCTCCCAGAGGACATGATTTTTTAAAATCACGGGCCAGAAACTTAATGGAAATCCACAGTTGTAAGTGGGAGCTTAATGCATGGACCCAAAGAGCCCGGGACCTGACACGAACAGTAAAGCCTGGAATTTCAAGTCCAACTAAAGAATAAGGAACCCCACTACTTGGGAGGCTGAGGCAAGAGAATTGGTTAAGCTCAAGAGTTTGCGAATGCTATGAGCTGTGACAGCACGGCACTCTACCCAGGGTGACACAAAAAAAATAAAATAAAATAAGGAATCCTGACACCCCCTTCACAGTGGGGAAACTGAGGTTCTGACCTTATGCTCCACCAGCTATATTTGAAAAATTCCCACCTAGCTGACAAACTTCTCACCTGTAATAGAAAAAGCAGAGATATTTGCACCACAGCCACCAGGTATACACATCACATGAGCTCCTGCTTTGCAATTATGATATACCCACAGGGCAAGTGTCCTGAGCCACTGAATTCTGTCTACAGGACCCCGGGCTTAAAATAATCACAAGACCATTTTCCAGGGAAAGTGAATGGGAGAGGGAAAAAAAAAAAAAACCTCCAAGTAAGATGAGCACTCAAAAAAAAAAAAAAAAATTACAAAGGCTACGTGAAACCCAACACCATAAAAGGAATCTAACGAACCCAACATATAGGAGGATTCATATAAAAGAAAATAGAAATAATAGAGCAATCTGGAACTGATTTTTAAATCAATTCATTTAAAATCAACAACTGAAAGCAGGTGGTTATGAATCAGAAACAGATGAAACGCCTGAGAATTTCTAAAAGCCAATGAAATCAGTTTTACATGTGATATCAGTCAGGGTCCAGTTAGGAAAAGAAAAATCGCTCTAAATCAGTGGTTCTCAACCTGGGGTCGCGACCCACAGGAAATGTATTAAAGGGCCGCAGCATTAGGAAAGTTGAGAACTACTGCTCTAGATGGTCTCAAACGAGGGAATTTTATACAAGGAATTTAGAACACAGAGCATAGAGGGACTGAGAAGCCAAGAGGGGCTGGGGAGATTCGAAACAGCAGGAAGCTGCTACCACTCCTGTGGCTGAAGGGACAACAGAAGGAGGCTGTGTTACGTGGGTCATTATGAAAATTTTGAGATACACCAAATCAAGAAAAGTCCACATGGATGGAAACAAATGAAGCGCTCCTAGCAACAGTGATAATAAGCCCAACAAACTGAAACTTGCACAGGTGAATCAGAAAGGACGCTGTCGACTGTGTATCACGGCAGTGAAATAATGGACCATAACACAGTCTGTCTCTAAACTTTCGTAAGGACCCATGTACCAGAACCCAGCAGTTAGAGCCATCTGATGGGGTGGGGGCTAGAACCACAGCAGGAGCTGGGACCACGGAAGATGCAGCTATCTGGCAGGAGATGGGGGCACAGAACAGACACGATCTCTTGCAGAGACACTGCCCAAAGCAGAGACAGAGACAAAAAAACACCCTTGTTCCCCTTCCCACTCTCCCATGTCCTCTACCAATACCTCTCACTGGCCAAACCTACCCAGAAGGAGTGTGGGGCATAGAGTTCCTTCTAATCTGAGAGCAAACTGACACAAACGAGTGCCCAATGTCATGCAATAAAACAAGAGAATGGGCACGACCTGAGCTCATGGTTTAAAAGGCTGAGTGGAGGAGGTCATTTGGAAGCAGCACAGTGGGAAAGAGATGAAAAATAAGAAAAAGTAATTAAGATCTAGAGGGATAGATTGAGAGGCACTAAAATAAGTTTAATGAAAGTTTCAGAGAGAGAGAAGCTAAAAAGAATCAGGAATTAGCAATATTTAAGGAGATAATGTCTGAGCATTTACCAGACTGGAAAAAAAAAAAAGAATGTAGGAAAAATGGCCTGTATTATTTACCAGTCATTCTACTGAAAACAACGAAATGTGTGAATATAAAAATTTTAAATCGTAAGAGCATTAAAGTGAATTAAAAATAAGTAAATACCAGGCTAACAGTTAGCCTAGTTAACTCAGAGAAAGCAGGAGCCTACAGAAAAAAAAAAAAAAAAAAAAACACAGTATGTCCATCAGGTTGGAAGAGTGGACAGATAAGATCAAAATGGAATAACAATTACTTTCATCAATGATAATACAAAAAGACTCTTCTGGGATATTGCAAAAAGAATAAAATCTACAGGATCTATTCTTCCCCCTTATTAAATTCTCTTTATCTTAATGACCAGAAGAGAAAGGAACAGCAGGAAGATAAACAGGCACAGAATGATCTGGTTACAGGAGCTAATCTGATGGACATTATTAGAAAACATGATAAAAGCAATTCTCAAAAATGATTCGTTATGCCACTTTGAATAATGTTTTATTGTGTATCGTCAACAAAATTGCTGCAAATTACTACTGGGTGGTTTGAGTAAATGTACATGAAACAAAAAATATTTAAAATATGATTTTTTAATTTAATAACATTTATACAGCAATACAGTTAAAACAAACAAAAAAAAGCACAAATCCCCTTTACCCCAGGCAATTGGCTAATAAGGAACAGTTGTGCTTCAACTTTAGTAGCTTAATAAGGACATCTGGACATAAAATAACGGAGGGGCTGGGGACAGTGGCTCATGCCCATAATCCTAGCACTTTGGAAAGCCGAGGTGGGAGGATCACTTGAAGCCAGGAGTTTGAGGTCAGCCTGGGCAACACAGCAAAACCCCTTTTCTACAAAAAATAAAAATAAAAAAATACCAGAGGTGGTGGCACACCCCTATGGTCCTATCTATTTGGGAGGCAGAGAAGGGAGGATTACTTGAGCCCAGGAATCCAGGAATTTGAGGTTACAGTGAGTTATGATCACACCACCGCCTCTAGCCTGGGCAACAGAGCAAAACCTTATCTCCAAAACAACAAAATAAATTAAAAAAAAAAAATGCCAGAGCCTGCCAAAGGTGGAGAAAGTAATACAAGACCTTCCCCATGTTAAACTGGTTAAGTTGGAATTGTACTGGCCTGGTGACATTTGGAGAAGGGAGGAAAAGGAAAGCACAAAACAATCTTGTGACCAGGATGCATGAATTTGCAGCTCGGCTTCACACCATCTGGGCGGTTCAGAGATATTAAAATTGTGTTCCTGACCCAAAGTGATCCCAGGTTGGGAGTACCCCAATAAGAAAAAGCAAATGCAAAATCTTTTTGGAGAAAAGCAGCTTCATTTTAGGCTTCAGTGACTCTCCAATGCCAGTACAATGACCAGTATAAAGTAAAAAAATAATCAAACAGGGCGGCGCCTGTGGCTGGAAAGGGTAGGGTGCCAGCCCCATATGCCAGAGGTGGAGGTTCAAACCCAGCCCTAGCCAAAAACTGCAAATAATAATAATAATCAAACATACAAGAGAACGAGGCATCACGAGCGGGAACCAGTTGAAACTACAAACCACAGAAACAAATTAACCAATTTTTCAGATTGACATTTATTTTTTAAATGTTTACCTAAAGAAGTAAAAGATATGACTAAAAATATTAACAAGAAGAAAAAACTATAAACAGTGACTTTTCTGGGCAGCGCCTGTGGCTCAAGGAGTAGGGCTCCAGCCCCATATACCAGAGGTGGCGGGTTCAAACCCAGCCCGGCCAAAAACTGCAAAAAAAAAAAAAAAAGTGACTTTCCTTGGTTTCTACTTCCGTTATCCAATAAAAGAACCAAGATTCCTTGGGGGAATTGGCTGATTCTAAAACTGGGGCAGGAAGATACAAGATGATCTGGAGCATCTTGAAGTGCCAGAAAGTAAAGATGTGTTCAAAAAACAAAATAATGGGGCCTTGTCAAAGGGACACAGGGGAGCGCCTGAGGAAGCTACCAATGGCCATGGCTGGAACAATCTGGACAAGGGAAACAAAATTTAAAATATAGTACTGAATTTTATAATGTGAAGTATAAAATAAATATCCATGAGTCTATACTAATATAAACAACTGAAAAAACAGATGGGGGAGAAGACTAATCTCCCATACAGAAGAATTCTGCATAATTTATGTAGATACAACCCCTTAAGGAGGTGAAGCTTAAATCCCTGCCCCTCAAGTATGAGCTATGCTTAGAGTCTTGTATCTAATTAGTACAGTTAAAAAGGAAAAAAAAGTAGGGCGGTGCCTGTAGCTCAAAGGAGTAGGGCACTTGTCCCTTATGCCGGAGGTGGTGGGTTCAAACCGAGCCCCAGCCAAAAACTGAAAAAAAATTTTTTTAAAAAGGAGAAAAAAGGAATTTTATAGTGGAGAAACCTGGGAAGCAACCCATTGTCCGGGTGATCAAAGTTAACACCATTAGGGATAATTCACATTGGTAATTCTTGATATGATACGATGAGGGCACTTCACCTCTGTGGTCTTCCTAAAAACCCCTAACCTTAGTCTAACCATGAGAAAAATATCAAGACAACCTTAATTTGAGGAATAATCTACAAAAGCAGCACTCCTCGAAGTAGTTAAGGCCACCAAAAATAAGTCTGAGAAACTCACAGTGCAGAGGAGGCTAAGAAGACATCATGACTGCATGTCATGTGATATCAGGATGGGCTCCTGGAACAGAGAAAAGACATTGGGGGAAACTAATTAAATATGAATAAAGCAAGACGTTTAGTTAACAATATCAATATTGGGCCTACTAAACAACAATGACAACTATAATAAAAAAATACCCAGACGTTGTGGAAGATGCCTGTAGTCCCAGCTACTTGGGAGGCTAAGGCAAGAGAATCACTTAAGCCCAAGAGTTTGAGGTTGCTGCCAGCTGTGACGCCACAGCACTCTATCAAGGGCGACAGTGAGAATCTGTCTCAAAAAAATTTTTTTGAAAATTCAATGGACAGATTGAATAGTAGGCAACTCAGGTGAAGAAAGAATGAGCCAATTGGAAGAGGGTTCAGAAAACATTATCCAGAATTTAACACACAGACAAAAACAAAATACAAAAGAGAGGTTAACACAGGAAATGTAAGAAATCTAACATATGTTTCCTTTGAATTCCAGAAGGAAAAGAGAGAGCAAGAATTAGGTAGAGGCATATTTGCAAGTGATGTAAACTGAAATGAAAGACATTAATCAGAGATTTCAGAAGCCAAACATATCCTAAGAGGATTTTTAAAAAAAGAAAGAAAGAAAGAAATCCATACCTAACACATCACATTAAAATTGCAGGAAAAAACTCTTTAAAACTAAAAATTTGTAAGCAGTCATAAAAAAATGATATGGTACCTCCAAAGAAGCAGCAGACTGATGGAGGACTTTTCAACGAAAAATAAAGGGACACAGAACAAAGTGAGAAGATAAATTCAATGAACTGAAAGAAAATAATTGCCCTAACACTGTATGCAGTCAAAGTATTATCAAGAATAAAGGAAAAATAAAAAAGAAGAAAACTAAACCATAGAAGCAGAACCACTTGAGAGCCAGACAATGAAGTTATTAGATCCCAATTTAAAAATAACTACGGTTAATATGTTCAAAGAATTAAAAGAAAAGATTTTAAATTTCAGTAAAAAAAAATCAGAAACTGAAAAGAATTAAATGGGACTCTAGAATAAAAAATATAGCACTTGAAATCAATAACTTCATTGGATGGGTTTAACAGTACATTATACACAGCTAAAGAGATAATTAGTGAAGTGTTAAGATAGGCCAGGGAGAAACAATCCACGACCAAGTAGAAAAGATAAATAAATGAAAGAAAGTACCGGAAGCAGTGTAAGACACATGGGTACCAATGACCGGATCCAACAAAAGGGTAATCAGAGTCGCAGAAGGAAAGAAAAGACCATATGGAATAAAAAGCAATATTTGAGGAGACAGCAATGACTGGCAACTCTGTAAAACACATGAAGCCCATAAGCCAGAATCACTATTAATCTGAAGCAGAATAAAAACAAACAAAATCACACCTGAGGCACATCATAGTCAAACTGCTGAAAACAAAGGAAAAAGAAAGAAATCTTTACAAAAGATACCCAAAAAGGCCATTGCCTTCAAAGGAGCAGTAAGACTGATAGCTAATTTGCCAACAGAACCAGTCAGAAGAAAAAATGATATCCTCAAAGTGCTGGGAGAAAATAACTGCCCATCCCAAATTATACATTTGACTAAAAAAAAATCCTTCAAAAATGAAGGTAAAATAAAAATATTTTCAGGCAATAGACTGATGGAATTCATCACCAGTAGAATTTCCTTTAAGGAAACACTAAAAAGTGTCATTTAGGCATAAAGAAAATGATCCCAGACAAAAGTATGTATTTGCAAGTAGGAATGAAGGGCAAATGAAATTGTAACTAAGTGGGCAGTTCTAAATTAACACTGACCGTACAGTACAATAATAATAATGTGGGCCCAGCGTGGTGCCTCACACCTGTAATCCTAACACTCTGGGAGGCTAAAGCTGGTGGATTGCTTGAGCTCAGGAATTTGAGACCAACCTGAACAAGAGTGAAACCGATCTCTAAATATAACCCGGTGTTGTGGTGGGTACCTGTAGTCCCAGTTACTGGGGAAGCTGAGGCAAGAGGATTGCTTGAGCTCAAGAGGTTGCTGTGAGCTATGATGCCATGGCCCTCTACCCAGCGCAACAGACTCTGTCTCAAATCATTAACAATAATAATGTCCTGTGAGGCATAATAGACATGACTCCAATGGCATACAGGTCAGGAGAGGGTATAAATGGAATGTTCTAGGGTCCCTGCATTGTCTGGGATGAAGGCAAAAATGCCAATTAACATTAGACCTTAATAAATAAAAAATGCGGGTTGTAATCTCTATTACAACTACAAATCCAGCTATTTTTCTCCCAGGTATGTGACCGAGAGAAATGTGTGAACATGTGCGAGAATGTTCTTAGCAGCAGTATTTGAGATCACCCCAGATATCAATGGAGAAAAATAAATTGGAGTGTATTCATCCAATGGAACCAAATAGAATCAGAGAGTTCCGCAGAGTCTCTGCAAGCTAGGGTAGCTTGACAGTCTTTCCCAGCTCTGCCTCTGGAATGAATAGACTTGCTTCACTCTGTTTAGGATTAAAGGATTAAAAGTTCCAGAAGAGTGAGTCACCCTCACATACTTTAGGCAATATGCAGGCACCTTGGCTCCACTCAAAGATTAGAAGAATCTGGCAGATGGTGCCTTCGGGGGCCACTTTAGTTTCTGTAGTGGGAGTTCTGCCAGATTCTGGATTTATCTATCACTCCACCAAGACTGTATTCACCTAGGGAATTGCCCAGAGGTACCATGTGGGCTGTCAGGAAGGATGAGTGAATGCTGGGTGATAACCCCCTGCCCCCAACAAAACAGTCCACCCTTTGGACTTATCTTCCCACATATACACTTCCAAAAATTCTGTTGCCTAAACAAATGTGATTCCCCCCTCCTTACAATGTAAAATGTACTCACACTTCCCAAAGAAAGACATATCAAAGTCTTCGTTTCTTTTTTTCTTTCTTTGTTTTTTTTTTTTTTTGAGACGTAATCTTACTATGTCACCCTCGGTAGAGAGCTGTAACATCACAACTCACAGCAACCTTAAACTCTTGGGCTTAAGCAATTCTCTTGCCTCAGCCTCCCAAGTAGCTGGGACTATAGGTGCCCGTCACAACACCTGGTTATTTTATTTATTTATTTATTTTTTGAGACAGAGCCTCAAGCTGTCCCCCTGGGTAGAGTGCCATGGCTTCACTGCTCACAGCAACCTCCAACTCCTGGGCTCAAGCGAGTCTCCTGCCTCAGCCTCCCAAGTAGCTGGGACCA
>CAUYTI010145646.1:0-43773 GCA_963575145.1 Galago senegalensis | reverse complement strand
CGCCTCCCAAGTAGCTGGGACCACAGGCGCCCGCCACAACGCCCGGCTATTTTTTGGTTGCAGCCATCATTGTTGTTTGGCGGGTCCGGGCTGGGGATTCGAACCTGCCACCTTAGGTGTACGTGGCTGGCGCCTTAGCCCATTGAGCTATAGGTGCTGAGCCAATCCAGCATTTTTTTAACAGCATTTTATTCCAGGGTATTATAAATTTAAATTTGCTATGATTTCTACTGTTGAATATCTGCACACACACATGAATTTATGTATACACACATAAATTTTTATATACAACACACATGTATAATAGTTAATGTAAGTTTAATTTCACAATAACCTCAAGGTGCCGGGTTGACACTTGCTTTTCATTTTTCTAGCAAAATTCCTGTTTAAAGGAATGTTTAATAAATTCATAAAACATTAGAGTTAACTTAGTACTTGGAAATCTCAAATCCTTCATGAATTTCAGGAAAGAATCATGTGTGTAATACGTACATTTAATAATGGATTACTTGGGCCTGAATACATACCAAGGAATGCGTAGACCCGAGAGCCTGAAGGACCTCCCAGATTTTTTTCTACTCTGAGTCGAGCAGAGGCATTTCTGAGCACCTATTATTTAATAGACAGGATGCTCGTCACTTCATAATCACAACCTCCTCTAATCCTCCAGCAACCCCATTTAAAAAACATTAAAATACCTACTTAAGGATAAGAAAGATAGGTCTTCCTCACTCATAGCTAATAAGTTTTCAAACAGAGGTTCGTACGGTGTTTGAACTTGGCCTATGGACTTTTCTATTTCCTACCCTGCTTTTGCTTTAAAAACAATCTATCACAAATCACTAATAAACATTTGTAGCAGTGACTATGGCCTCTGTCACTCAGAATTTAATGAAATATGAAAATAGTTCTCCCAGTACCAGGTTGGTTTATATGAGACATGCAGAAGGGCAAATAGTTAAAAATTATTTTTGTAAAACCTGACATAGTAGCCTTGGAGGCAATATCAGGTGTGAGGTAATCCTTCTTCACGCAGGGCCCAGCTTTGCTTGGATAGGGTAGAAACTGAGGATTTCAGTCTCCGTCCCTGTTTTCCATCTGTCTGATCTTGGCAAAGCAGAACTGATGTAAATGGCGGAGCTCTGAGTCCTTCCATTAGATTTCATGCACTACTGACCCAATCGTTTCTCCTCCATCTTATCTGAGTTGCTGGCAGATGTTTAGGATGTCAAAAAGAGCTTCCAAATTAAAGGTGGAAACATATTGTATGTTGGTGGATCCGGTCACAATATGTGTAAGTGGTGAAATGTGTCATCACCATAGCAGCAACTATGATGCAAAAGGAAACAAAACGAATGTGGATTTCACGTTTCCTTACTGTGCTACGTATGGTCCCGGAAGATAAGAAAGAGAAAGCATTCATTGTTAAACATGCATTGGAAATGATGGGCTTCCCGATGGGTCGTGAACAGCAGTGCAAGGCTAATCGGATTATACTCTGCTCTCTGCCATTCACAGGGCTTACCCAGGACATGTTGGCAGTAGAGCAGAGTCTGGGATGATTTGTGTCAGTGAGGCTTTGGTAACCCTGATGTGGGTGAGGCCTCATTTGAGGACTTTCCTCATTACCAAGTCACTCCACCTCGCCATCAGTGCTTGATTGACTCAAAGTATGCTGTGGATCAGCTGATTAAAAGTGGGAGCCATACATTTGGTAGATGAACAGTTGATATTCGTCAAGTGCTTTGTTTGATGGGCTTCCACGGTTTTCTTGTTGACATCATTGAAGCTGTAAAGTCATTCAAAAGAGAAAGGAGCAAATATTGCTGTGGATAATCTGCCCATCGTATGAACCGTGGGAATAATGGTAATCTCAGATTGGCCTGGGTCAGGGTGGGGCCCAAGAAAAGCTTCTGCATTGATGCTGAGTCTTCTTTCCATGAGTGGGTCCTCACTCCTACCCCTACCGCACACATACGGAAGTACTTCTAGTTCCATTTATTCCCAGAATTTGGAATTTAACGTCATGCAATTCCTGACTTGTGACAGTCATGAACAGAGGCCTGCCCAAACTCGTTTATTGTTCTTTTTTTAAATTTCAGATTAATATGAGGTACAGATGATTAGGTTGCATTATTTGCGTTTGTTAGGTAAAGTCCCCATTGCAGTTGTGCCCCACACCCAGAAAGTGCACCACATACCCCAAATATGCAGGTCAGGTGAGAGCACACCAATTCCCCTCTTTCCTTCCCTCTCCCCTGTTCTTCCTCCCCTCTTCCCCCAACTTGAATTTAATTGAGTTTTTCTTTTGTGTGGGTGTGCATTTGTTCATCTGCTGGCTTCTTGTTAGTATTGAGTACATTGGATACTTGCTTTTCCATTTTTTTGATACTTTACTAAGGAGAATGTTCTCCTGTTCCATCCAGGTTAACAAAAAAAAGGGACAGTTCCCTCCATGAATGGATTAATAAACTGATATATGTATACTATTCAGCCAAACCCATTTCTTGATATTGCCTTTCTGCCTGGTTTTATCAAAACCAAGACATTTCCCTCTGTGAGACTCAAAGTTGACCTGTTGATGTGGCTACTCTACTTCCCTGGAATATTCTCTTACTGCTCAGAAAACAGAAAACCATTCACAGACTGAATTGCTCTTTTGTTATACTGATGTTCATTGTGGTTTAAATAAGTCTGCCATGGTGACAGTTTGACAAGGCTGTTCCTGACAGGAGTCTGGGCTTTGGTTTTGGAAAGATGCCAAAAATGAAAACAGGGAGCCCTAGAAGTCCGGTGGACACTGCCTTTGGAGCTGGGCTATGCGGGCCTCAGCGTGGACTTCCCCTCTTAGTCCCCTTCCTCATGCTCTCAACACAACCTGCAGGGCATGGAAGCGGAAAATGCCCAAATTCTCCACTCTAATCACTCTAAACAAAACACAGATTATTTGAGTATATCTTTTGCTCCCTCCATGCCCAGTAGTAATTTCACAAAATTACTGGGAATCTATTTCAGGGCAAACTTGGCATTTAAATTAGGTGGTTTTAATTAGCATCTTGACAGCATGCAGTCAAAGGAAGGACAGGGGAAAATTACATCAGCTTATTTTTGCTGTAGGGAAAAAAAAAAGTAAAGGAGTCACATACTAAAAAAATCAACCCCACATAATCTGAATCAAGGTGGCATGCAATTTCCTGGAATCAGAATGATGAACTTTAGCATATATTAAATTTATTATACAGCTACAATAGGGACTTTACCTAACAGATGCAAACATTGTAAGCTAATTGTTGTGTCCTCATATTAACCTGAATATAAAAAGAATTATTTGTGGAATTTATTTATTTCTTTGGAGCACTACACAATACATACATCTAAAAAAAATAAATAAAACTATAAAACTTACAGAACAATAGATATTTTTAAAAATCCTCTCTTTTTTCATGCCAAATACCTACCAAATCTTGCCAAATATCTTCTAACGGGTGTGGATAGCTCCAACATTTCTCCATGATATGTAAACTACATTGTATGCTTTTGAGAACGATGCTCCCCCATTTCCTCATGTGCCTTGTAGTAACTTAAATATTTGCCAGTGATGAAAAAGAGCACAGTCACTGCTTTTTTTTTTCTTTATAGAAATAATACATTTATATCCAAGATTGAATTATTTAAATCTAAGAAATTTGGCTTTTTTTTCCCAGTCTAATATGTATTCAAATCCATTTCCTTCATGGAATCATGCAGAAAATACATAGTCAGAAAATTGGGGTAGGAGGTGGTATAAGGTTCAAGGATAGAATTTTTTTCTGGGACCCTGGGGAATCCTAAGAAATTTGGCTTAACCTGCCATAAATATTAACCCCCTCGAAAAAATCTTCCTTAATATCATAATTTTATTTTACATGTTTTTAAGTAATCAAACCATTTAGCCGTTTGCTCCAGGAATTGTTACTGTCACAAAACTGTTTGGGAGACTGTGTTTGTTTTCTCTGGCTGAGCAGAGCATCCGGGTGGGATTTGAAAGGTATAAGTGACAGGCCCAGAGGTGAGACCAGGAGGGAGGGAGGAAGTTTAGATTAGATTTGTTGAATGGGACAGTGACCAGCCTGGAAAGGGAAAAGATGGCCCTTGGAGACCGCTTTTATCTCAGGCTGTAGGGTAGGCAGATTCCACAGCTAGTCCGGAGGGCATTGGTGGGTTAGGGTCCTCTGGTGTGAATTTCTTTGGGGGAGGGGCTAACTATGTCCTTTGCATTTTTTGTCTTAGGAAGAGGAGTTGGGGAGAAGGAGGTGGTAGGTTTCTTGCTGGGGCCATGTTAGGGCCCCCAGCATTCCTGACTCTTGTTAAAAGGGGAAATGGCGACATCAGCCAGTTTTCCAAAAGTGCTTCTGAGTGAACAGGATCATAGTTGTCCTCAGTGGGATGAGTTGGGTGTCATTAATACTGTATGGGTTTGGGGTACATTGGGACAGGATTTGGGAGTGGTAGAAATTGAGTGGCAACTGCGGCTAACAGTTTTTTTTAACCCTGACTTAAATAAATGAGGACAGAATTGGATGACACAAAGGGCAATGCTTAACAATAGGAGGGTGGCGATGAGGGAGCCCAAGCTCCTTAGGGAGCCCTAAGGTACAGTGTCCCATGGTCTGTCAAACCAAGATCCCTCATTTGGAGACTTGTTATCAGAGTTGGGTGATGCCCTCTCCCCCAGACCAGACTTGTTGGTGTGTAAACAGTAGGTCTCCTGTAAAAAAGTATAAATGCCCCCTTCCCCTGCTGTGAGTAGATTAAAGTCTCTAAGATGATTGCAGTGGGTGGGTAACTGGAAAGTAATAAAATGCTCCAGTCTCCTCTCTGGGCTCCACCCTTACACCTTTCAGGATTATGTAATCAGAGAACATGGGCAGGATGGAAAGACAGGGCATTAATCTTCATGGCAGCTGGCTTTCACCAATTCCATGGAACCAGACTCTCATCAATTTAGCAAAGGTGGCTGCGTAGTTTTGGCCTGAAAGTCCTATCAAACCAGAATAAAACCCTTATTGGCTTCATCTGATGCCTCTGGTGATGCCACTGCCCGGAGCTCAGATGAAATTTGGTTGTTGAAATTATTGCAAGGAAGAAGTGGTTTCACATACAAACTTGTTCAAACTTGAGTTCTAGGTGTGCTCTGGACAGTGCTCAGAAGTGATGACCCCAGGCAGAGAGGAGACCAGAAACTCTGTCATTTGCCAGTGGTGGAAGAGTGATACAGGAACAGTTATGGAAATGGGAGTGCAAATGAGTCTCTGGGGACTTGATTGACTGTTGGATTCAATGATTTGAACAGCTCCAATGTGGAAGTGAGATTAAATTTCTTTTGTGCAAGAGTAATAAGAAAAAAACAGATTTGGCTGAATATTAAGAAAAATACGAAAAGGTCATGGAGTGTGCTGGAAAGAGCACAGGAATTGTATTTAGAACACGTTAGTCTGAGGTGGAACTTGGGTCCTCCTGCTCCCTTCCCAGGAGGTTTAGCCGCTTAGTTTCTCTAAAATTCATTTCTTAAAATGTTAAGTGAGGATAATTGCATCTATCTTTTAGATTTGGGGAGGATAAAAATACTGAAATGATGAAGCCTTTAGCATGCACACACACGTTAGGGAGGAGTACTCAGGGGGGTCGGAGAGGCCGGACAGCCCTTTTCAGGGAACGGCAAATCCAAAAGGACAATAAACCTATGAGTTGCTTCCAATGTGGGAACTTTATGAAAAATGAAATCTCTTCATTCTCCCCATAGGCCATTAAGGGATTCACATAACCATAATGAGTTGAATAAGTTTCCTCAGTTCGGGTTTTAGGAAATTAGAAGTTGAAATGTGTATACCCTGTATATGTAAAGATTACTTCTGTGTGTATTTCATATAATGCTAATGTGTACATTTTAATGTTACCTTCTGGAGACGATTTCTTGGCCTGGATGAATGGCTATAACTGAAGAACTACATCTGGCGGGAAGAAAGGGCTATAAGTGTATAAATTCTTGAGTGAAACATTTCCTAGTGAACAGAAGATATAGAAGGGACAGAATTCTTTCTGTCTGTGGATGAACTTTTAAACACCCTGGGGAAGTAGCGAGTTTCCTACCACGGATGAGGCTGGAGTTAGTTAAAGATTAGTTGAGCAATCATTGGCTGGGGAGGTCGCAAAGAATTTTCACATGTAGATTGGAGAATTGAAGTTAAATGGATTTTGCAATTTCCTCTCTATTGTTATTCCATTTCCTTGTAAGACTTTAAAAGTTGGAAGAGTAGGGAAGGATCCAAAACCAAGAAAATCCTCAGATAGACTTGACAATGGAGACAGAAAACAGAATAAAACAATTTCCTCAAAAATAGCTTTGCCTCCTCGGAAACGCAACTTAATTTCTCCTCTTTGTGAGTGAAGAGAAATGGAGGGAAAGGCTTTTAGGCAGGTGTCACAATGGACGGTGTGATTTTGTACCATTCTGGGGAATTGACACCAACGAGAACCCACAGAACAGGAGCCAGGATTCACCCTCTTCCCAGAAATCAAGGGACCTTGAGCTGCCAGCAATTAACCGGGTAGCTTCCAGACGGGGAGTATGGCATCTCTGCTGTCCAACAAGAATGATGAGGCTATCCCAGTGCAGTCTCAAGAAAAGGATTTCAACTCCAAATCCCAAATGAGTTAGAAAAAAAAGAAAGAAAGAAAATGAGAGAGGCCAGAGAGTAAAAGTCAGAGAAAACTAAATAAAGAGAATAAAGAGGCAATTTTAGAAACTACCAGCAATATGAAAGTCTTTTTAGTAAGTTTTGTGCAGCTTCATCTGTGGGCTGGATGAGGCAGGATGGACAGTTCTTACATTGCTCTGTGTTTTTCTTTTTCTTTTTTTTAGAAATAAAAATAGTAGTAACCAATTAAGAAATCCCGTATCATCAGGAAAAGTAGAAATAATATATGTCAGGTTCTATCCCTTAAACAGAGCTACTGTTCATTATTGTGTAATTCCCTGCCAGTAGTTATTTTCACTATAAGAATGTTTGGTTGAAAATAGTTTTAATGGTCAACTGTATATTTAATTTTCACATAAATCCAGAACATTAATTTTGGCTATTTTAAGCCCTTCAATAATGCAACTTAAAAACTATAGAATCTCCTTTAAGTAGATCCACGTTAGCTTATTCCTTCCTCTTTTTGTTTTTGGACAACGATATTCACTTCCATTATATTTACAGTCGAACATTTTTTGAATCACACTTTTGTTCACAATTTTTTTTTTTAAGTTATACTGCTAGCAAGGGACTTATTGGGTGTGAATATAATCCAGGTTTTGATCTGTAATGTTGCAATGAGTTTCCCAGTTACCTTAGACAAGCAAAGGCAGTGTTTGATTTGTCAGCACTTCCCTGAGGCAGGGCTTTGGTAGTTACTGTAACCTTCCCTTCAGGATCAGGTCTGGGAATTAGTCATTAATTTGTCTCCTGAGAAAGACAAGGAATAGCACTTTGCAGAAAGCTGCTAATTACTCCTCCCAACTCCCTAGTGGGAGAAGGAGGTAGAAAATGTCTCCACTGCACTGTTGACTAAGAAATGTTGTTAATGGATGTGACGGACATAAATTTAAATTGCCCAGATGTGGGAGAGCCCTTCTGCTAGATGATTATGATTTTCTGCTAAAAATGGTACGCTGACCCCAGAGGTTAGCTGGAAGATTCTGGGCTGCTGTGTCTGCCCCATTCACTGCCTCTTTCCTGGTGAGCACATGAACCCGGGGCTCCATTTGGGACCTACTCATGAGTTTCCCAAAATTTTTGTGTGTATGGCTTCTCTACAGTCTTAGAGCAATCATCACATGGACCTCAGCCTTGAGATGGTAATTAGAAATTCCTTGTCCCCTTTCCCTTCAGACCTTGCCCCCACTTGCCTGTGGACATCCCCAGATGCCCTCCACCTTATTCCTTAGTCTCCATAGTAGCTAATGCTGATTTCAACACTGGCACAGAATTCTTTTTAGATTTCATATCCTCACACACCAGCAATAGCCCCCTTGTAACCCCAACATGGTTCAGGTCCTATGATTTTGTTTTTGTGATTTTTTACTTGCTCACTTTACTTTTTATTTGGAAGTAATGTCAAACTTACTGAAAAGTTACAAAAATAATAGTGTTTCAAAAAACACATGTATATCCCTTTCCTAGACTTACATGTTAATAACATATATCCTAGTCATTATTTCCTATTAATCTGTTGATCAATATGTTATTCTTTTTCTGAGCCATCAATGCGGCTTTCTCTAAATATTTTAATGTGCATCTCCCCACCCCTAGGTGCTAACAATATATTTGGTGAAACATCACATTAACAACCAGAGGGATGTCCCTTGATAAAAAAAGGCTCCTGGGCATATAACATACCTGGCGGCTGCTATTTTGGGAGAGAAGCTTCCTTCCAGGTGTCTACTATTGCCTAAACGGGTCGTACATTTGATATCTTTTTACCTTCATGAGCTTCTCTTTAATCTGGACTGCTTTCTTCATTTTCAATTCCTTCTTCATATTACACTGTCAGTTCCTGAAAATTCTAATGTATGTTTCAAGGACCAGTTAATACGTCCCACTCTCTGAACTTTCCCTGGCAGAAATTTCCCTTATAACAACTCCCATCATGTTTCATTTTCCCCTCCGGGTTCTTCTCTATCCAATGGTGAACTTCCCAAAAAGATCGGGACTCAAGTGTAATATTATTTTTTCTTTATTTCCAGCAATGAACATAGTGAGTGGCATGTGTGAAGCACTCTACACACTTTGAATCATAGTAATATAGGTCCTGCGCCTTTATTCATTTACATGGTTATTCCTTATTTTGTTTAATCTTTTACTTTACTTCTCCTTTTGGTGATTATTTCTTAGTTCATTTAATACCCATTAATTCAGCTGTTACTCTCTGCAAGCTGTTGTGACAGTTGCTCGAGTGGGAACTCACATCAGTTAGGGCTGATTTTGGCTGCAACACAAAAAAACCCATAGTCAAGACATCTGGAGAAAGGCGATTTAGTCTTTGATGCGTTGGCTTGTTCAGACCATCCGTTCTCAGGCTTATTCTTTCACTCTGCCATCCACAGGCTTGTCAGTTCATGGTCAAGGAGAGCCACTGTAGCTCTAAGCATCACATTTTTATACGTGTATAACTGTATATAAGGAAGAAAAGAGACATTCTGGATAAAAGGGGGGTGTCTTTTTGTTGGAAGAAATTTGTTTTCCAGGAAATCCTCCAGAAGACTTTTTCTTCTAGCCTAACGTTTGCTGGAATGGGGTCACATAAATAAACTTAGTGGCAAGAGGAGTTCAAATTTGAGTACCTGGCACAGAAGAATAACATTTTCCTGCTTGTTTAGGACAATTATTAATCACACTTGGGCTGAGCCTGCCATCATCACAAGCAAAACCAAGTTTCTATTAGCAAAAACGAAGAGGGTAAAGTTCTTGGATAGAGGGATCAAGTTGAATGGCATAGTTATGAATCAGTAGTCTATTTAAGAAGCGAAACAAAAGCATAAATGTTCCAATAGATTTAGAAAGGTGAAAGCAGACATATGTAACGCCTAGAGGATAAGAGGAGGGGGCAGCTGCATTACACAGAGATAATTAGTGTTAGTGAGGTCCATAGGGTGTGAAGTGTGGGCCAGGAAAACCAACGGGAGGTGGAAACCTTTGATGTCCCAGCATCAGTAGGCTGGCATTAACCAAGCTCAAGACTCATAACCAGCTTATCCAGAGACTCTTCCATGGGGTACTCTTTCCACTAGATGTCCTTCGGAAAATAGAGGCCATAGCTAAGGTTGAGAGAGAGGCTGTCTGGACTTAATTTATCAACATGGACTGTGAATTTTCAAGAGGAGCTGTAGTGGTAGGGATTTCCCAGACCCACTCACTATAGATCCTTTTGTCCACAGAGATATTCAGAAGGTTAATTTAGCCAAACACATTTTGATAAGCATAGTTCTAAGTGGTGAAAGGAGAACTGAGAAGAGAAGATGTGGGAGCCCAATTCTAGAAAAAGAACCTTGATGATGTTTAGTCATATTATTAAGAAAAGTGCTAAAACACTGGTAACAAAACAAGGTTCAGTGACCAGAACTTGGGCACCAAGAGAGAATAGGTCACAGAATCTAGCTGGTCGACCAGACATTAGCAGTACAGGTGTTTTGGTACTGATTCATCTGAGCACTGGACTAGGAATCAGACAAATACCATAAATTATAGAAGGAACCTCCCAAGAATGAGCCATGTTCAAGGTAAAAGTGGAGGGTTTTTTTTTTTTTTTTTGAGACAGAGTCTCACTATGTTGCCCTGAGTAGAGTGCTGTAGCATCACAGCTCACAGCAACCTCAAACTCTTGGGATTAAGTAATTCTCTTGCCTCAGCCTCCCAGGTAGCTGGGATTACAGGTGCCCACCACAACACCTGCTTATTTTTGGTTGTAGTTATCATTGTCGTTTGGCAGGCCTGGGCTGGGTTCAAACCTGCCAGCTATGGTGTATGTGGCTGCACCCTAGCTGCTAAGGTACAAGCACCGAGCCAAAAGTGGAATTATTTTTATTTTGCAAGAGGTGGTGCATGGCTGGATGTTTTCAACTGTGACTGGGAGATCAATTCAAAGCAGGATCATGGAGAGCAGGAAAGGAAGAACAAGTTACAAAGCAAGACTTCACGATGTGTATGTACACGTGCGTATGTCTGTAGGACACGTCAGCAGATGTGTGTGTGTGATATGTGTGCATTACACAAACAAGGAAGTCCCTTGAGTCCTTTTATTTATTATCTTCAGATGCTGATTAAAAACAGCATGTCTGGTTTCAGGATAATTTGGGTGGGTGATGCATTAAAAAAAAGCTCAAATAAAATATGCTTTTTTGATTTTTTTTTTTTTGCCTTTTCAATATTTTTAGACATCCAGTGAAACAGACCAAGAAAAGGATCACTGCTTTATCCTCAACATATTATATATAATAATCTCTTATTTGCATAAATGCATTTAGGAGGTCTGGCAGAAACCAATCTGTTGGAATGTTCTAAAAACGTGCTCTACCATTAATCTGTAGAAAGTTCTTCTGGAAAAACTGTAAGGAATCAATAAATTGTAACAGTACACATTTCACACCCGTTAATCAGCACATCTTTAATTAGTTGTTTTCAACCTGCAGAGCAGATGAAGGGTAGATGGAGTGCTGTATGATTCAGTGTTACATTGTTATAAATTGCAGGGGTGAAAGCGAGACAAGCAGTCGGTGGCGCCTTTCTATAAATGTCTGTTGGGATGAAGAGGAGGGAGGTGGTCGTAATCTGCTCTGTTGGGCCCAGGAGAACGATTGACCCTTGATTAGTTTGAACTGATCTAGGACATTGTTTCAACAATTAACAAAATTAGAAAGAATACTTTCACCTTTGGAATTTACAAAGGCAATCATAAGATTACTTTAAAACATCTGAAGTAAAGACTTGAACATACCGTATGTAGCTTTGCATGAAACAAATTCCAATCAATTCAGAGCCATCAATCTTAGTCAGCAGGCCTAGGACAGTGCGCCCAACCTCAGCCTTTCTGGAGTCTCTTACTATCATTCTTCTTGGACCCTCGGTCTCTTACTTTGCCCCGGGATTTCTATTCTATCTCACATTTTCCTTTCATCAGGACCCATCTATTGATTTGAAAGCTTCTCTCCTCCTACTCTAAAGATTCAAGCTTGGCTACATTGCCGAATTTCCAGTTACCCCCAAGTCCAAGAGCTTTTATATTACTTTAGCTACTTTTGTTACTTTTGGATTCTGTGGGGCTACCTGTCCATGCCGGAGTTACTGGCCTGTTTCCTGAGAGACCTGTTCCTGCTGTCTGAGTAGCAGGAGGGTGGGGGCAGGATTCATGGTCTTCTCGCTCTGGTGAGGAAAGTTGCCCTTCATGGCTGAGCTTCATCAGACTGAATTGTTCCTGTTGTTATTATCTGTCCTCAACATGCACGCCACACACACATGCACGCACACACATACACACACACACACACACGCACACAGCAGAAGTTAAGTAACAATTTTTACCTTGAAACAAGAGGCTACACATCCATAATATTTATTACTTATAGTGTAACAACATGAACATCACAAAATAAAACTAGAACATTCTCTTCCCCCTTCCCTTCCCCCTTCTCAACCATTTCTGTCCTGGAGCCACAAGAGAGGGTGGGACAAAGTCTGTGTTCAGGATGCTTGTTGGTGTGTGTGGGGGGGGTTGTAGAGTTTTGGAGCACAAATGGGAGGGAAAAGTCCCAGTGCTGGTTGTCAGAGGTGAAACGGGGGAGGGGATATCCACATGTAGGGTGGCTTACGAGGTCAGATAGTTAAAGTTCCCAGACTCATCCTAGAAAAAGTGCTACAGACCTCATTGCTAAGTATTAGTACGGTCACTTCAATGTCCCCCCCCCCCGGGAAGCTGTGCACCGAAGCCAGCACCCAGTCCACCTTTCAAAGCAATTTTGTAACACTCTTTCTGCAATGGCCATCAGAGCTGTCATCTTGCGAACTTGAACAATTAAGTTTACAAATTCATCCTAGAAAAGTGTTTTGAAGGGTGGGCTAGGTGCCGGCATCAGGGCATCACTTCCCAAGGGGAGGACTTTGGAGTGACTGCACTGGTACTCAGCAATGAGGTCTGTGGCACTTTTTCTAGGATGAGTTCAGGAACTTAATCATCCAACCTCGTAGTACAGAATGTCCAAGTCCAAACAGAATGAGAGCATCTTCATGGAGAAGAAAATGGTGACAACTAATAGAAGATTGGTTATATAGGGAAATATTGATTCATATGTAAATATACGAAGGATGACAAGAGCCATGTTTCTCCCTGAAGGAGAAGTTACCTACAAATCAGGACAAGGAGGAAACTGGAATGAACCTGGTGGTGGAGGATTAGAATTGCCAACATTGACCTAAACCCATGGGTTTTGATATGTACAGATCAGTGTATAATTATATGTGGATATAAATATGTGTGCGTGTCTCTGTGTGCATATGTGTGTGTATATGTAGGTGCATTCCTTAGTTTTGTTAATTCTGAGACCCTGGAAACAGTGACAGTCTAAATATTTTCTTTCTTTCTTTTTTTTTTTTTTAGAGACAGACTCTCACTTTGTCGCCTTTGGTACAGAGTGTCCTGGTGTCAAAGCTGACAGCAACCTCTAATTCTCTTGGGCTTAAGTAATTCTCTTGCCTCATCCTCCCAAGTAGCTGGGGCCATATGCACCCTCCATAAAGCCTGGCTATTTTTTGGTTGTAGTTATCACTGTTGTTTGGAAGGCCCAGGCTGGATTTGAACCCGCCAGCTCTGGTGTATGTGGCTGGCGCCCTAGTTGCTGAGCTCCAGGCACCAGGCCTAGATATTATCTTCTAAGTACCATTCTCCTCCATAAGAAACCAGAGTGCCTTGGACAAATGGGTGATTTGTGAGACGAGTGCAAGAAAAGCCTAGAATATCTTTTTTCTACCAGAAAGCAAAGAAGTTCTTAAAAAATGGTTAGGGTTCCACATGTAAGTGAGATCATGCAGTATTTTTATTTTTGTGCCTGGCTTATTGCTTTTAGGACAATGTTCTCTGGATCAACCATGGTGTGACACATGGCAGAATTTCTTCTTTTCTAAAGACTGAATAATATTCTACTCTATGTATATATGTATATACATATGAATGTATGTGTGTGTATATACTCACGGTATGAAATATAAATTTATAAATATATATGTTATATATGTTCCTTAGTCTCTTTTCCATCCTTGAAAGACACTTGGGCTATTTGCACATCTTGTCTATTGTGAATAAGATCTCTGTGAATGTGGGAGTGAACGCATCTTTATGATGTGCTGATTTCATTCCCTTTGGGTATACACCCAAACAGGGGACAGCTAGGCCATACACGTCCTATTTTCAATTTCTTTAGGAACATTTACACTGTTCTATGTAATGGCTGCAGTAATCAACCTCCCTACCAACAGCCCGGGGATTCCCTTTCCTTTACATCATCAACAACACCTATTTGTTTTCTTCTTTTTTTGAGATAGGGAATAAAACAGTGGTTACTGGTTACTAGGGGCAAGGTGGGGGTTAGGAAATGAGATGTAGGTTAAATGACACAAAGTAGCAAATATGTAGGATGAAAAAGCTGAGGTTCTGATATACATCACGAGGATTCTAGTGATTAATATAGTAGGTTGTAGTCAGAATTTTTGCTAAATGCATAGATTATAATTGTTCCTGCCATAGGGATTGCAGGGGGGATGGGTAACTAAGTAAGATGATGGCTATATTAATTTGTTTCACTGTACATAGCAACAATATTATGCATAGATATAGGTACATACATATCTTGTAACATCATATGGCATCATTAACTGTACACAATAAAATTTATTTTCTAAAACATGATGAATATGTACTAAGTGGACACAGAAGCCTGCTTAAATGGTCTCCCACTGGCCAAATTTGGGACACGTTCAGCATTATAACAAGTAATGATAGTAACAGACTGTAGCTCCTTGAATTAAAGAGGAAAAATGATTCCATTCTTATATAACTAAGTCAACAAATAAGATACTTTTTAATGAGGAACAGGATATTTACAGAGCACCTTTTCACAAAATACTTATTGATTATAATAGTCAATAGTAAATTCATAGCGGAGAAGCCTGCAATGCACCATTTTAATCAAGTAATCAGCGTGAACATCATTACCTGTGGGACAAAGTCTATATGGGACGTAATCAGAAAAACAGGACACCACATCTATAATGTGTGATCGGAACCTAATCATGAGAGAACGTCAGGAAAACTCAGCCTGAGAGATGTTTCTGTCCCTAATCTTTGAAAACATCAAAGTCATGAAAGGTTGACAAAGACTGAAGAAATGCCACAGACGGAAGGATATGGCTGATATGACAACGAAGCGTAAGGCTGGCTTCTGACCCAGGAGCTTCTTCTGTTACAGAGGACATTGCCGGGGACAACTGGTGAAACTTGATTGGAGTCTGGGAATGAGATGGTAACAATGGAGCAAAGTTAATTTTTCAGGTTAAATATTTATATTGTGATCATATATGAACACGTTCCTTGTGGGAAATAAATACCAGAGCCTGTCCCCAACTGCTGAGCCACACACCTGTCGCAGTCTGACCACACACCTGTTGCTGTCTAACCACACACCTGTCGTGGTCTGACCACACACCTGTCCCGGTCTGACCACACACCTGTCCCGGTCTAAGTGGCAGGCAAAGGAGAGAAGCTTCGTCTGTATCTGCAGCCCCTTCCCACTGCTCATGTGGTTGCCTGGCGCTGCCTCCTCAGATCAGTGGCAGCATTAGGTCCTCATGGGAGCACAAACCCCACTACAAACTGTGCGCACAGAGAGGGATGTAGTTGGATGCTCCGTATGAGACTCCAATGCCTGATGTTCTGAGGTGGAGCTGAGGCAGGGATGCTAGCACTGGGAAGCAGATGCAGATACAGATGCTCACTGGCAGAGAGGTTTGACTGCACAGATAGACATAATAAATCAACTGCTTACAGACTCATATCAAAACCATCCCCACCCCACCCCCAATCCGCAGAAAAATTATCTTCCTTGAAACCAGCCCCTGGTGCCAAAAGGTTGGGGACCAAGGCTCTGGAGTACATAAAACACAGTGGAGCCTCAAGTCAGTAATTTGCTCTAAAAATGTTTAGGGAGAAAAAATTCCTCTACTGCATCGCAAACTTCCCTCTAAATTCAGGTTTGTTTTATAATTACGAAATAAAACTTTAGGGTTGCTTCAAAATTATGAAATAAAACTAGATGAGACCGGAAGACAAGACACACTGCTGAACTAAGTGTATGCATCAAATAAAAGTCGCTGCTCCCGGATGAAAGGCCCTTGCGACACAGGCTGTGGGTGTGATTTCTCCATAAGGGCTAAGAGTAGCAACACACCCATTCTCTGTGCCACGGTTCCAAGGCAAAATTGATAATTCTATACAGCACACATCAAGACTGAAGACTTGGAATTAGTCTAAGCATAATAGAATTAGATGGACTTACTTTTGGAGTTTGGTTCCATTCTGTATGTAAGATTTCTCATGAAAATAAAACGTTATGTAGGGCAGCCATAAAGTTCGTGTGCAATATAGTTACAACTGTGGCCACCCCGTATTTCACTGTTGCCTTGCAGATATCTTTGTTACCTTTAAAATCCTCGGGCAAGGCCTGTGGCTCAGTGAGTAGGGCACCGGTCCCATATACCAAGGGTGACAGGTTCAAACCCAGCCCTGGCCAAACTGCAACAAAAAATAGCTGGGCATTGTGGGGGGTGCCTCTGCTCCCAGCTACTTGGGACTGCACTCTACCGAGGGTGACAAAGTAAAACTCTTGCCTCTAAAATAAATAAATAAAATAAAATAAAATAAAATTCTCACTGTTACAGGCAATTATCATTAACATAGCCTGTCACTGGCCTGGTTTGACATGGGGACTGACACAAGCTGTGACTAATGCCCAGCCTGTGTTCTCAAATCGTGGCAAGGACTGGATTTCATCCACTGCTGTGAATGACTTCTTGCCAGACACCTGAGATCTGAACATCCAAAATCACACTCCAAGGAATTCCTGAAATCAGATTTCTTTTGAGAAATCTGATATCATATAACCATTAGCTTGGTGAGCCTGTCCAAGTGAAATATTTCTTTGAAAAATCTCCTTCAACTTTAAGCCAAACACGGAATACCATTGTTTTTAATCTCTTCCTGTTGTATAACAAAATTCACCAGACTGGGCAATTTGTAAACACCAGAAATTTATTTCTCTCAGTTGGGAAGGCTGAGAAGTCCAAAGTCAAGGTGCCGACAGATTCAGGGTTTGATGAGGCTTTCTGCTCCGTGTGAGGACTGCTTGCTGTGTCTTCCTGTTGTAGAAGGGGCAAATAGGCTCCCTGGTTTATAAGGATCCCATTCATGACAAGATCCCATTCATTACTCCATGAACTAACGGTCTCTGAAAGGCTCTGCTTTGGGGTTTAGGTTTCAGCGTGAATTTTGCAGGGACACAGACATTCAGACCATAACTCTTCATTCATGAGAAGAGCAAGTCTGTTGATTCTGAAGCCAGTAATCACCACCCTTGGCCAGTTGCAACCACTGTGTACAAACAAAGGGTAATTTAGCTGGAGGCATATTTGGGAGGACATTTCTCTTTTATTGTTTGTTGAAATGATAAAAGAGAAGCTGCCAGACTTTTTAACACTTCCATTTAAAATCAGAAAAGCTATGGTCTTGTTGATATTGGAATCAAATCACTCCCACGCCCCTCTAAGATTTCTCCAGCTGTAAGAATTTCATGGTCATGGCTGAAAGACCCCTGGTTATATTATCCAGTCAATGACAGGCTTGTGATTGCTGAAGTATTAAAGCTGTAGACATTTGAGCCATTTCCTTCCCTCGTTTGTAAAGAGTAAGTCCAACACTGGGCTCCATGGTAGTGTTAGGATTATCTTAAGTTCTACCTTATCCTGAACCCAGATCGATAATCCACCATCCAGGCAAGAGTATATTTTGAAGCTTGTCTTTGTGTCTAGCAAGTACTCTTAATAGGAATATAGCAAGGACACCTCTTTTCCATTTTACCTGAAGATAGATGTATTAAGTATTGACTCACCAGTTGTTTACAAAATACTTTCAAGGAATAAATGCAATAAAAGTGCTCAATATAATTATTATTATAAAATTATAACAGAATTATTTAGATGAGTCATTTTAAAGCTCTTCATTAAACATGATTGGATGTTATGTTTATTAATTCATTAAGCTCTACTTCAAATGCCAGATAAATAAAATGCATTATTAATATGTCATAAACTAAATGGAATAATGCCACACAGACCTATTAGTTTTAAAGTGCCTTGCAAATATTAACTAATTCATGCTTACTGTTCTTTCAAGGACAACTTACTTGTATAATTTAAGAGGAATTGTTATACTAGTTTTGTCATCATACAAAATCTTTACTACAGACTTTTTAAATTTTTCAGTCCATCTTTTGTTTCTTGAAGGAATATACAAGTATGCTTATTTTAAAATACAGATACATACATGAAAATAAAAAAAATCATTGTTAACCTTAAATTACACAGATAAAATCTATGTTAATATTTTGGAAATTATCATTTCAGTTTCCCGGGCTTCTATTTGTAAATTTGCACGCCTCTCTCTGTGTGTGTGTTTCTTTATTTTCTAGAGTGCTTTATTTATTTCATTTTCACTTAAACATATTACATAAAACACCTTGCCCCCACAGTTTATGATCCTGTCATACTATTTTCCACTGAAACAACAAATAAACAAGTGAACAAACAAAAAAAGCAGGGTGTCTGATGTAAATGACTAATTCTAGGTCTGGGGTATAAGGTACATTGTACCACGTGTATATGATAAGCATGAAACCTTTTAATAACAACTAGTAAGAAAACTGGAGCGCATCAAGACTATTTGATGAGCCAACTTGGAACTAAGGTGCTAGCAGGGTTGGAAGCCAACTCGCCAAGTGTCAGATAATTCAACCACTAACTTTAATAGATTTAGACACATCAAATACGCTCAAAGTCCATGAATTCACAGTGATTCAATAGAAGACAAAATTATCCTTTACCACTCTAGGATACTTGTTAATCGACTTATTATTTTTTTAAAAAAAACAATGTGTAGAGGGAAAGAACCAAGAATGTATTCTGTTTTGTCTTTTATCTCGTCTATTAATAGGTAATCAAACAGTAGGGGAAATTTCCTCTATAGACATCTAATACAGCTGGGCAGTGAGAAAGCACGCACTGAATTAGTGTTATCACCATTTGCCAACTCCAAATGCATTAGCAGATCCAGACATTGATTATTAACAACTGGTAACATCAATAACTGAGGGTACAACCAGACATCATATAGTTAATGGTGGAAAAGAAGCCCACTGCCTGTGAATTGGTGTTGAGCCTGGTTCTGATCAAACCTCCAGATCCACCTACTGATTTACAGAAAATACAGGCAGTGGAGAAATGCACAAAAATACAGGCAGATGACATAATGGATGAAATGCACAAAAATAAGACCCAGGAAGCTCTCTCCGGGGTATCCAGCCTGCAGCAGGTTAGTTAAGGTCTGTTTTCCTTCTCTGTGGTATTGGATATTACAAAAAAATATGCACAGACCTTTTCTTTTGCTCATAGGCTTTCATTAGTGTTTGTGTATTTATTGTGTAGCTCAAGGCAGCTCTTATTTTTCCAATATGTTGCAGGAAAGAAAGAAAAAAAGGTTGAGGCTGGGAGTGGCAACTCATGCCTGTAATACTAGCACTTTGGGAGGCTAAAGTGGATGATTAACTTGAGCTCGGAAGTTCCAGACTTGTCTGAGCAAGAGTGACACCCCTTCTCTACTAAGAACAGAAAAATTATCTGGGCATTGTGGCAGGCACCTGTAGTCCTAGTTACTTCAGAGGCTGAGGCTGGAGGATCTCTTGAGCCCAAGAGTTTGAGGTTGCTTATGAGCTATGGTGATGCCACTGCACTCTACCCTGGGCAACAGAATGAGATTCTGTCTCAAAAATAATAATAATAATAATAGGAAAAAAGATTTTGTGATATGGGCTAATCTTACTGGAGTTAGGTGATATCTTAAAGTAGTTTTGATTTGCATTTCTCTGATGATTACAGTAAGTAGGGCATGCAGACAGCCCTCAGAGTGGGAGAAAATATTCGCAAGCTATGTCTCCGACAAAGGTTTAATAACCAGTTGCTACCTTTTCAAGTTATCTGGTGTACATTATGTAGTGGAGATTGCTGGGGAAAAAAAAAAAAAGGAAGGAAAAGAAAAATTGTCTGGAGACTGAGATAGATGCACATTGCTCATCAGCAATCCTGTTAGCCAGGAAAGGATCAGCATGTTGAGGAACCTCCGATTAACCATCCACAGCTTAAAGCTGCTAAGGTGCATGTGCCTGCAGGCAGCAAGAGGGGGGTGATGAGAAATGCAGGACGTAAGGGCACAAATGCCCTTCATACTCAGTCAGTTCTAGATAAACACTAGGGTGCTTTACTTTGTTTAAATTCAGATAAAAATGATAACAGCCATTTCAAGTCTAAATTATTGACTTTAATCAAATAAATTAAGTCTGAATCAAAACAACTTACTTTGTTGAACTTTGCTTACCTAATTTTAATAGAATTTTGATCAGCTTAGTATATTTTCTTATTTTAAATCTACGTTGTTGGTAACTTTATTTGTGATTCCAGGATCCTTCTAATGGTAGTGACTTCTATTTCTTAGTGGCACTTTCCCACCTTCAAACAAGTTTAATAAAAGAACTGGAATCTTTAAATAAAAATATGTTATTATATCTATTAGTAAAATAATGCAAAGGAAAAGTATAACAAAGGGATATATTTGGTAAGGCTTGATGGCATTCTGACTCCTTGTTAAGCGTTGTGCTGAAATCAGGTGTTTATTTACAAAGTAGAACCTTGATTGAATTAGCATAAAAAGGGCATATGAAATTGTGTGTAAAACTTTGAGTAAATATCTCTTTGTCCAATTTCATAAGAAAGAAAGTTTCTATAATTTTCTTAACATTTTTAAACCAACACAAAATGGATTTTTGATCAAAAGTAGTGAAAAAACCCAACTCCCTCCAAAAACATCAGGTTTACATAAATTTTGCCAAACTTTCAAAAAACAATCTTTCAAACAAAATGTTTCAGAGAAATAAAAAAGAACATATATCCTACTTATTTAGGGTACAACTTCACACTTGATATTATAACCAAATAATGTAAGTATAAACAGGTAATTACAGGCAAATATTTGTTTGAATTTAATATTTAAAATGAGAGATTTTCACACAGAAATGAACAGTACATAAATTAATATAACATTAGCATCTATAATAGATGATACACAAAATCTCAGAGGCTTAACACAATAGAAGCTGATCTTTTTACTCAAACAGAGGCAGTGGTGGGACTGGCAGGTTAAGTGTTCTGCATTAAGCAGTCATTAAAGGAACCAGATAGCTTCCAAAGTCCTGGTGTTAGTGATTTTCAGCCAACAGATGGAAAAAGAGAGAGATTACTCTTCAGTGGGTGGGGGGGAGACAGATTGTTCAATGAATGGTGTTACAACAATGGTTTCTTAATATCAGCAAAATAAAATTAAATTTTTCCATAATACTTATAGAAAAATAAATTATATACTAGGAAACTATTAAGAGAAAATTAAATCCAGTTTCTTAAAGGTCTGCATCAGGAAACTGGTGCAGAATCACTTCCACTATGTTCTATTCACTAAGCAATCACAGGACCCAGATTCGAGAGGAAAGGACATAGATCATAGCAGAGGTACGACATTTCCCCAATGAAAGCAATGTCAAAGAATTTAGGGCCATATGTGAAATCTGCCACCAGTTTCTGCTATTTCTTTTTTTTTTTTTTTTCTGATCAATTGCCTCTGACTATAAGGAAGGAGGAATAGGAGAAAGTTTTGATATATGTGCTTGTCTTTCCAGGAGTTTATTTGGTATACTAAACTGAACTTTCTTTGATTTCTGAGCTCTGTATGTGCCCCGGTGTTTACCATTGCCAGAAGGAATTCCACCACTCAGCCCACTGTACAAAAGACGTGCACTGTGCAGCACATGAATTGGAACATGCTCTTCTTTCTCACACCCCTCAAGCCAATAAAACAACCTATAAGCATTTCTTGATTTTAAACATTTATCCACTTTTTGCCATCTCTACAGACATCTGTAACATTCAAGCTGAGATTGCTGTAGTCCCATTTTTCCTTCTATTTATGATCCCATTCTTGCCTTTTCTAAAAATATAATCCATTAATGATTGACAGTCAGTACAATTTATAATAATAAAATTTGGTGTACTCTTAAAATTCCTCTAATGGTTTCCTATTGCTCTAAATTCTTTATAACCTGCAATGTCAGGCCAAATCTAGCTTGTCCTCCAAGACTCTATTTGGGTATCTTGCACTATTTAAATTCTTCAACATTTTTTTTTTCAGAAATGTTTCTCAACTGCTGTCTCTGATTTTGTTTAATGTCCAGTCTAAACTTACAGCTCAGTTTAGCTTTCTAGAAGCAACTATTGACCCTTTTGTCTTACTCATTCCAGACCCCACTGGGTCACTGAGTTCTTTATACATTTGTCTTTCTTTTCTTAATTTTATTGTTAAAATTTGGAGACATAAAAATTATGAGGTTCCAATACATATGTACATATATAGATTCTAAAATGATTACATCAGGGTAATTAACATAGCCATCTCCTCAAAAATTTATTTTTGTGTAGTCAGAACATTCTCTTTTATTATTATTAAGTCATTTGTACATAGATCATAAATACATTTATGCCATTATGGAATTCAATGTGTTGATTATTTGTACAAATTGGAGTGCTTACATCCTACTAATCAACATAGCCTTCACCTCATTTACCCAATTACAGCATTAAGACATTTGTGTGCTATACCTGACACATCCAACTTGTACTTGCAATATGCTCCATAGGTGTGGTCCTCCTATTAACCCTCCCTCTAACGACCCAACCCCCTCCCTTCCCCTCTTTCTCCCTTTCCTTCCTTCATCCTAGGCTATAGTTTGGTTTCATTTTTCATATGCAAGTGTGAGTGATTGTATCTCTTGTAGCTATTCTGAAATGTAGGGTATGTCATCAATAACTCTAGCTCCCCAACTGTGTATTAGAGTGCCCAAACTTATTCCTGCTCTCTAACTGTAAGCTTGAACCCATTTATATTTTCACTGAGAAGCACCTTTAGTTTTCTTCTATTCTGTGTTTTGACTTTTAAAGCTTTTCACCTTGTCTCACCAGTGTGGTATCTTCAAAACATTAATTTCGTTACAAAACACAAAATTTCATTACAACAAAACATTAATGTTGTTACAACAACAACAACAAAAACTTTTTAAAAGCCCTCTATTACCATTTGACTAACACATTTCTTGCTTTTATATTTTTTTGAGTCCGAGTTCTTCCCACTGTGGGTAGAGTGCCCTGGCATCATAGCTTACAGCAACTTCTAACTCTTGGGCTCAAGCTATTCTCTCCTTTCAGCTTCAGGAGTAGCTGGGACCACAAGTGCTGGACACAACACCTCCCCAGTTTTTCTATTTTTAGTTACATGGAGTCTGCTGGAGCTCTGCTGATCCACCCATCTAGGCCTCCCAGAATGTGAGGATTACAGGCGTGAGCCACCAGACAAGACCAAATTTCTTAACATAGTTTGCAGGATCTTAAGATCTTACACCTGCCTGTTTCCCCTGGACTCTATGAATAGATTTACCAGTGCCCCACATTCACCCTCCCATGCTTTCTAAATCACAACCTGCTTTTGCACAACCTATTCCTCTCCCTAGAAAACTCTTCCACTTTTTTTTAATCTGACCCATACCTACTCATTCTTCAGCCTAAATATTAGTGTTTTGAGTTTACTAGCATTGATAGATAGCAGTTGAACTAATACATAATGTACATTTTTGTGGACAAATATATTTAACTGATATCACCATTGTAAATATTATAAACATATTAATATATTTGCAGGATGTCCATAAAGTTCATATGCAATTTAAAAACTAGATTTTCTTATACAATTAAAAGTAAGTAATAATCTTTATGAATACTATATTTCCATATTCTTAAAAGTGGAATGTTTAGGTTAGCAGTTTATTATTATTTTAATTTGTGCTGCATTAAAGTTAATAATTAGTTTACTTCTCTAATTGCTTTGTTTAATTTCTGTAGTAACTGTTCTAAATATATGCATAGGTTGAAATATACATATTACCCTCAAGAAAAATTGTACCAAACTATGTTTCAAAGAACAATATACAAAAATGCTCACACCTAAGCCAATATAAATGATGTTTCTTAGGTGATACATTGCATTGCATTCCTTAAAAAAAAATTTCTTCAGTATAAGAAGCTTAAAGATTTTTAAACACGTAGTGTGATTTTGCCCCTCAGAATTTGACATTTTATTAACATTTGAGTACCTATTTTCTGAGAGTGATTTCTTCAGTGGAAGAGATAAACAGATACAATTTTAATAATTCCATCAGGTAATCAGAAAATTTTTCCACCCTTAATTTTCCACAGCTTTTCTCCCATCTTATGTATCATGTCTCATTGACAAAACATGAACTAAAGGTGTATACTTAGGTAACTTCGATTTCAAGAATAAAACTGGTATCCAACACACATGTTGAAATTCTATGTTAATTAGGGTCATGCCATTTTGCTAATAAATTTATCTTATCACTACATGAATGTATTATTCTTTATTATGTCTTTCATACATATTTTAAGAAGGTTACACGTTTAATGTTTCTAATTCCTCATACATTAGAATATTCCAATTTAACACCTACAGGTCCTATGATAACGTCTAAAATTCTGGACACTCTAAACTTTTCCTTACTGGAATGTTTGGAACCTGTAGCCAATAAAATTTCTAAAGCAAAAGTATGAAACTATCCTTTTTTTGTTTGTTTGTTTAGTAACTTTTTCATTTCTGTGGAGAATATTAAGGTATTAGTTGCCTTGTTTATGTAAGTAAATGGAGATTGATGACAGTAATACTATTTGGAATCCCTTCCATCCTTGCAGTTCGGGGAAACACGATTCTAACATAATTTCTGATTATCGCTTCATTCATACATAATCTTGTTATTTTATTTTATTTTTTTATTTCTTATAGCATAACCGTGGACATTAATGCAGTCATGGGGTACAGTGTGCTATTTTCATATACATTTTGAAATACTCTCATCAAACAGGTTAACATAATATTCATGTCATTTTCTCAGTTATTGAGTTAAGACATTCATACTCTGCTTTTAGAAAGATTCACTTGTACCCTTGTAAAATAAACCATATCCAATGTACACAGCCCTATTTTAAAACTAATTCATAGCTTTCATAGGAATGTTGTAATCTGGTTATTTTAAAGGAACACATTCTGGCATTTCAGTTTCCTATTCTACCTCTCTTGGGAGTTCTCTTGTCATTTATACCAGTTTTTTTTTTTGTGTGTGTGAATTTTGAAAGAAATTCTCAAATTTGTCTTATAATTGATTTGATTTTTCACAGTATAAAATTTATTTTCTGTTTGATTCAATTTGGATTGTTTTATTCAACCCTTGCATGGGGGGGCAATACTTTCTTTCCTTTTCTTATCTCCTTATGTTTTTGTTTGGTTACATAATTCTACAAACTTTAAACTTCTATCTGTTCATTCCTTATGGATCTCAGATTACAGAAGCAATATGATTTATTTTTGCCCCCTTTCTCACCTTTCAAATGTCTGTAGATTTTATAGTAAATTGGTTTTAAAGCTTGGTTTGAGTTTTCTGGTATTCTCTTTCTATTAGTTTGAGATATATTTCAAAAATCCCCAAGTTTTATTTTTATTTTAGTTTTTTTCTCCCACATCATTCACCTGTGAATGAGGTAAGCCTTATCCAGAATTTGTCTGCTCACACTCACATGGGTATGGACCTCCTATCCAGAATCTATCTGCTCACACTCACATGTGGCTATGGGCCGACTATCCATTTGTTCTCTGACTCTCTCTCCCATCTGCAGACATAAAGTGGAATAATGTTCAAAATCCTAGTCATTTCCTAATGTTTTAAATAAGCATCTTCGTTTCCCTGAGGTAGAAACTTTGCTCTTATTATTAATAGTTTGTATGTATTGTGACCATACTATTTTCAGCCATTTCTCCATTTGACTTGGGTGAAGAGCTCCTTTTGAAAAAATGTGGGGAGACCATAGACAGAAAAAAATGTTACAATCCGGAGGTTCCAAAACACAGGGTGTGTACAGTAGAGTTTTCATGAATCTTAGCACTTTTCTTATTTGTTTCAATCCCAAGTCTTTGAGTTGTGGGGGAGACAGACAGATAGGAGGGATCAGAGTAGATACATCTCTTTTTAAAGACTGAAATGTTTAAAAGGATGGGTAGACTTGGGGAAGGGTTAATCTTATTCTAGTTCCATGTTTCATAGTCAGATGATATTTCTTCAAGATTTTCATCTCCAATTGTCCTTCACCCTTCTATTTTGTTCTATATTGTTCTTGGGCGGCTTTCACTGTTTGGTCATTCTGTGGGTTTGTTTTAATTTTTCAGAGTTGGATGAGCCTTCTTTTTGACTGTTGGTCAAATACTGTTGTAAAGCAAAAGTTATGCACCCCCTCCCCCAAAAAATAGCAGCTTGGGTTAATATGCAGAATGTAGTATTCAGAGAATATGTGACAAAGACAGACACAGGCAAGCAGTTGGTGCCAGGGACTTTCCAAGAGGGACATCAGAGAATCACAGAAAGGTAGGCCAGTGGAGCATGCAGAGGACAATTAGTGGCTGTCACTGTTCAAAAATACACAGAAGTAAGCTTTAACTATATGTATATAGATATATTATATTATATGAAGTGACCAGGCAACACACATTAGGGGACTAATTGCAGTCTCTGTAATGGTCACAGTAGAGTGACTGACAGAAATAAAAGCAGGAGTTCAGGCTGAGGGGTAGCAGGAGTTCCGGCTGAGGGGCAGCAGGAATTCTAGGGTAGACGCAGGCACCTTGACATGGGGAACCAGTGACAACCTGCAGTTTCTGACCTGTCCCCAGGATCACAGCAGAAGCACAATTTCTTGATTTGACCTGTATGGTCTCAGCCAGATTGGTGTGAATGGCAACTTGTTGCTGACCATCTGGAAGTGAATCGAGTTCTTGCTGGCAAGGGAGAATTTGGGGTTTGAAAGGTAGAGCAGGGCTGAGCTTACTGTCAAAACATGTGGCAGGTACAATGCAGCCAGACCCTGAGTCTGATGCCTGGCTCATTCTGTAACACATTTACACTATTTTTTTTTTTCAGTAGCCTTTAATTACATTCTTTAACTGGGGGCATTAGAAGTTTCTAGTAATAAAGCCTCATCTTAATATTAAGGATAACATATTATGTGTAAAATATTCTTTGTCCCTTAGTAAGCATTGCTTAGGACTTCTATTACTTAGAGTTATCTGTTAAAATGTTTGTTCAAGTCATTCTAAATTGTGAGGCACATTATGTAAAATCAAGGAAGAGAATATCTGTTAACTTAACATTTTCCCCTGTTACCTAAACTTCATATTTAAAATGTTCCTTTCAAAGAATA
This sequence comes from Galago senegalensis, assembly GCA_963575145.1. Classification (NCBI taxonomy): domain Eukaryota; kingdom Metazoa; phylum Chordata; class Mammalia; order Primates; family Galagidae; genus Galago; species Galago senegalensis. The sequence goes on along the minus strand of CAUYTI010145646.1, from coordinate 16,471 downwards.
AAATAAATCTCTCAAAATTGATAAATGGTATTTCAATGAAAGCTATAATTTTCTGTTGTTAGAGAGAGACCATATTATTATATTAGTCTGCCAAAGCATATTTTTTATATTTTTTTATTGTCTAGTATCAAATTGTTCCTGATGCTCACATGAATCCTTTCTTATACAATACCATTTTCTGAACATATTTGATGAATTGTTTTATAAATAGTAATTTTAAAAGACCCATTAAATACTTTTGTCATCTAGAATGCAAACCAAAATGTTTCAAGGACTGGGGTGGTGACCAGATTATTACATTTACTTCTACTTCTCAAAGTTCCTATTCTGAATAAGATACTACTTAGTCTCTAGTTTTTGTAACAGCCTGTTGACTTTGCAATCTGAAAGCTCTTGATCTTTAATGATCTGGAGCACATCTGTATGGATAATACTGTCTTCCAAGCTCCTCAATGATACAAAAACATCAGGCACATATGACAGAACTCTTTTGATACATTTTCCATGCAACAGTGCCTTTCCATAATGCAACCTAGTTTTGCATAAAAAATAAGATTGTACTGTGTGGGGATAATCAGGTAGTATGTTGAACTAATAAGCGTCTCTCTTTCTCATGGTACTAAGCTATAGTAATTGGCAAATTTAGTTAATTCTTAGATTTAGGAATGATGAGTCGTCTACCTTTGGTTCTCATGAAAGTTTCCTTCACTCTGAAATGTCCTGGTCAGAGAGGCTCATTAACAATGTAACACTCCAAGTCATTGCTTACATTATACGAAATAATAGGCTGTCTATTCATTCTCATAAAACCATTCATTAAAGCTGAGCTACTTTGCATATAATGTAAATTGATTGTGCTCACTGGCCAATGTTATTTTTATTACATGAATGGGTCTGAAAAGATGTGTTATTTTTTTTCCTTACTATATAAAGCAAAATTTTAAAATTAAGAAAGCCACAAGGAAATGATAACGTATTTGTTACTATATCCTGACTTTATTTCTTTAGAGAAATAAAGAAAATGTTTTCTCTTACTTATAACCACATCTTAAGAATTCCAGTGTCACGATTGTAGACATTCCCCCCTCCTCCTGTTTGTCTCAGCTCCCAAAGGCCTTACAGCATTTAGTCTAAATACCACATAATCACCAAAATGAATTTTCTACACACAGAAAAGAATATCCAATATAAAAATCAAACCATGAAGGGATTAACAAACTGTGATCTATGTATACCATGGAGTACTATTCATGTATGAGAAAAGATGGAGACTACAGATCTTCTGTTTTTACCAGGATGGGGTTGAAACACATTCTTCTTAGCAAAGTATCAAAAATGGGGGGAAAACGTATTCTACATACTCTATACTAATATGAAACCAATATATAGACAACTACATGCTGACATGAAAGAAAAAAGGGAGTGGAAAGGGAAGGGAAGAGGAGGAGGAGGGTGACAGGTGGGGAGGGGGTCTCACCTAATGTGCACAGTGTGAGGCTGTCCAGCACACCCCCAAGTGAAGGGCTCAACTACAACTTGAACTTTACCTTAGAAATGAAAACAATGTAATCTATGCATTTGTACCTCGCATCAATCTGAAAGAAAAAAATAAACAAAGGCCTGTGAAATTCATTTAGACTAGAGGCATATTTGTTTGGCACAAATAGTCAACAGTATTCTCCTAAGATGATGATGTTTCCCCAATATGACAAATGAACTAGTGAGAAAATAGCAAACAACCTTTGGTTGTTTTTCTTTGAAGCCCTGACTTATTTCCTACACTGAAGCAGAAATAGCCATTGGTTTCCTATTTCTTTCCTTCTCTGATGTTTACTTTTCCCACAGTTGTCTGTATTCATGATCGCAGTGAAACCCCCATTAGTAATGAAGGTACTTTCCTGCATGTACCTAACACCAGAAATGCAGGTAAATGACTGCATTTTAGGGTGGGCATAAGTGTTACTCTGTGTTCACTGACCTACATTTAGAGATCTTACAAGTATTTTTAAAAAATAATTCTGATTTTACAACAATAGTGAGAAAAAAAAATTATGCCCTTTCCCCTCTCCATTTTCTGGCTTGTTTGAAAGCACCCAACTTATAGAATTAATTTGATAAAAAAAGAAATCCAAACTCTCATTAAAGCTGTTGTTAAAAATCAAAAAAAAAAAAAAAGAGAGAGAAAAGGCATGATTAAATTACACACACACAAAAGTATTGAATAAGCCAAATCACCTTCCTATTTGGCAATAGTTAACAGAATAAAAAAATACAAGGATAAAAAAAGAGAGATGGAGAGAAAGGAAAAAAGTTTTGCATAAAATTAAACCATTTTCTGCAGGCCGAGTGATGAAAAGAATGTCTTGCAGACGTTCCTTGCATTTGCCAGGCTGTCAGCCAGTCAGGAAATCTACATTTTGGTGGGTCTTTAGCACAGAGATCTAGGTGGTCGCACGTTGCTTTCTTGCAGGATGTTTAACACACTGTATAGCACATCCTTGAAAACTGGCCAAAACCGACACGGGCTTGACACATGCTTTCTGGAACTCCTATTGCCAACTCATGTCTTTGCTAGGTGAAAGCAAATCAGAACCAACATTCTTCCTAGCCTGCTGAAATAAAAGTCTCCTGGGAATTGCTGAGTGTTCGATTGCTGTTCTAAAACCCTTCATTTTATGCTCTTGTTCTGGGTGGTGTTTTTGTTGTAATTGGCTCTCTGTCCTGGAAACTTGTTGTCCTGGGCTGGGTTAACTGTGACAGGCAAAGATGTGAGGGGGTACTTGTTGATTTGACTGTAGCCCAGTGGCATTTAGAATTACTTCTACCACAAGAGGGGGGTATACATCTGTGAAAGGTAGAGGTGATATTTTGCTTCCCCATCCCCACTTCTCGTTTGAATTGGTTTCTGGGTCTTTCATTTCTCTCCTTTCTCTAGAAACTCATCTGATTGCCACTCTGCAGACTTACTTTGTTGTGGCACTTCATCAGCCTTGAAAGTGTAATAATGGAAATTTATGTGGTCGTGTGGGGTGCTGGGGGTGGGTATTCAACAGAGCTAACGTTCACATTGATACATGGGCAAATATTTTTTTAATATCTCATTTATGCCCGTGGATAAAACTATGAAATGTTTCCTTAGTGGTGTATGTCTATGTAAGAGTATGTAGAAGGAAAAGGAATTAACTGAAAGTAAATGTTCATTCCCATGTTTACGTCATTGAAGATTGCAAGAATACCGTTTATTCATTTATAAGTAGTTCATTGAGGAGATTTTTACTGAATTGCCACGGTGAGGCAAGCACTAAAGATACAGCAGAAGGTGAGAGAGACTTGGCCCCACTCTCATGGAGTTTGCACCTGAGTGGGAAAGACAACCACCAAGTGAGTTTACAGACAGATCCATGTGTCAGGTGGTGGGCGGCAAGTGTGAAGAATTAGCAATCAGATTAAAGAGACAAGCAGGGGGAAAGGGTGGTGCTATTTAGACAAGGTGGTTAAGTAAAGTGTTCCTAAATCAAACAGGGAGGTGAGTGCATGTAATTTGCCTGGTATTTATCCAATCATTTAGCATCCGCTTATTGACTGCCTAATATGCATAATACAGACCATACGTACTCTTCACCAGGAGTCCTCAAACTTTTTAAAGAGGGGGCCAGTTCACTGTCCCTCAGATCTTTGGAGGGCCAGACTGTGGGCCCTGAGATGGCTGCTAAGCAGAACAGGCAGTGGCAGCAAAAACACCCAGCGGGGAGAGATAAATGTTTGAGGCCGGCCTTATGTGGCCTGCGGGCCATAGTTTGAGGACGCCTGCTCTTTACTATTTAATCTATAGCATTTGAATTCTTCAGGCCTTAATTACTTGAAGAATTACCTGATAACATACCATTGTGGCACAACATAAAGATTACAATCTTAGGTTTGGATACCAAACACCTGTGTTTGTACCTTCCTATAGAATGACCTTATTTAACTCTTTTTTTGTATATAAAATAATGTCTCGTAGGTATATAATGTATGTAAATAAAATAACAAGTGAGAAGCACCTAACATAATCCTTGCAATACCATTCACACTGCATTGTATGTCAGCCACTGAAATCCTTGAAATCAACCCATGGCCATATCTTTCAAGTTAAAAATAGTAGTGATGTAATCATGGGAACATTTTTAGTTATTAAAATCTTTCACATATTTTAATGATATCATCTTTAAAATGAATAGTTACAGATAAGAGTATGAAAAATATAATAACTACCACTCTAAAATACCTATCAACACATTAACAATCCCCCATTCTCAAGGTGTCAGTAGGAACTTAATTATGGATGATTTGTGGCTTGGGATGATTTAATTATTTTTTACTTTTATTTTACAGTGGTGAGAAAACCACATGCACTCTATAGAAACTGTCCTTTTTCTCAGCTAACAACATGTGGTGTGATAACTCTTTTGCAGTTTTTATTAATTTTTTTTGGCCAGGGCCAGCTTTGAACCTACCACCTCTGTTATATGGGGCCAGTGCCCTACTCCTTTGAGCCACAGGCTCCGTCTGGTGTGAGACTCTTTTGCAGTCCTTGCTGTGTCATCATGCTGAAGTTCTCAGCCATGAGACCAGCAGGGTGAGCACTGGTTCTCGAAGCCTTCTGTGTTGCTGGATGGTTTTGCCAAAGCTCATGAAATTGTTCTGAGAACGTTTGAGGTAGGCTAGGTTAAGCCTAGGTGCGTTAAGTGCATTTTTGATGTATAATATGTTCAACTTATGATGGGTTTTTTGGGACATAACCACATTGTAAGTTAAGGAACATCTGTTCTAGCCCCATTTCTCTAGGTGATATATGTTTAGGAGCCAGAGCTGAATGCTATAGATCATCCTGCCATAATAAAATGGAATGGTGTCTGTATTTGTTGCCAAAACATCTGTGCCTTCTGCCACAACCTTAGATCACTATGAACCTCAGGCTCTGAGGCCTGCTTGTCCCCATTTTAGATCCTCTCAACATTTCTGTTCCTATTTGGGCATACATGGAACCTTTTCTGCTTTCTCGTAACCATCTAGGACTCTGCAGTTGACACCAGTCTCTGACTTCATCCTAGACAGGATGTGGGTAAAGACTCATGTTAATTCTGCGCTACATACACAGAAGGCAGGGAAGCCTGCACCTAGGGGATCCTCTGATGCTGTCAGAGTCTTCATAGGGGACATTTCCTCACCTCCCAGCATTTTAGCCCCTGACTGGGGCTGGTATGGTGACTCCTTTTCAAACAACTATCTTTAAATCATTCTCATCAAATCTTTTTTAGCCAAGGGCAGTGTTTCTCAGGCATTGGTATGTAACAGAATCACCCGGAGGGTGTCTTGACTCAGCCTGCAGAGCTCCACTCCCAGCATTCCTGACACAGACCCAGGTGGAACTTGGTAACCTCTAGACAGTTTTCAGGTGATGCTAATGCTGTTAGTGCAGGAGCCACTGACGCAGGTGAATCTTAATTTCCTTTGGACTATAAAGTCATCATGTGACATTTTTTCTTATTTATATTTTATAATATAAATCTTATTTCTCAGAATCTCAAAATTGACTCTTAACATGTTAAGCACTTTTAACATTTAAAGTTCAGATTTTGCAATCCTAGAAAATTTTTTTCTCTTTCACCAAAGCCTAGTTCTTACATATCCAAAGGGTTTTGTCTTTCAATCCAACAGTTTTCTGTTTTTTCCTTCCTATGTTTTATATTTGCTTCAAACTAAGAAGAATGAAATAAAATACCAGGAGGAGGAAATATATACATATTATTTATTTATTTTTTTATCTATGTATTTATCAATCAATGTAAGGGTATATGGCACAATTCCTAGGGGAACCACATATAGTTTTTATAATTTCAAAGGTACTTTTCAATTTGGAAAAAAATAAATCTGCAGGAATTTGAAAGTATCTACTGTTTTCTATTTTAGCCTTCTGATTGCTAAATATGATTTAGGCACATAACAGTTTTCCTAACTTTGGAGGTATCATACTGTTTTGCAATTATGTTCTGTTAAATAACGCTTAGGCAAATTACAAGTACTTAGCTAAATTAATACGAGCAACCGTTTACAATCTGTTATATTTTGCTTATGGTAATTTTTAAGAGATTATGTTGAGTACACCAATAAGCTGGCAGAACCTGCTAAATGAAAGTGTGTGCAGTTAATCCTTCCTCCTACAGCATTTAATTTAGACCAGAGGAGTTGTTCTTTTCATAGTTTATACCTAAAAGTCTAAGTGAGCACCTCAGCCATTGAGGACAGCCTCAAAACAAATGCTGCATTTAGACAGACATGTCCTCGCATATTTTGACAAAATGCGGTGAGACTAAACCAGATACAGTACATGTACACAAGAGTTGGCTAATAGAAGTTAAATGACTAAAACATAATATCATTCATTTTCAATTTTGCTGGCGTCAAGCCGATGAGACTGTGCACTTGTTCTAAGTTTTTAATCATTTTTTTTCCAAATAGCCTTAAATTTAACTGGGACTTATTTATAAGATCTCTGTTTAGATCATTGGAGTTTGGGCATAAAATTTCAGTTCCTAGTTTTTTGCTTGTTGGTGTAATCAGTTGTTTTGGAGACAGGGTTGCTATATGACATAAATCCATGAAGTGGTTTTTCCACATGGATATGTTCTGCAATCTGACCTAGCCCAAGGGTTTTGCATGACATTTGTACATAAATGATATACAAATGGTGTAATCACTCTTTAGTATAGGAAACTGACTGTGATAGTGGAGGATGAAAAGGGCATGTTTGGAGGAAATTATTGAAACTGATTAGCCCGTGAAGTTTCTGCTTCATGTTTGAAGTTCCACCTTTTACTATTATTCTCTGTAATAGTTCTGCAGAGACATTTTTCTTTTTCCAAAATGGTATCATCCCATCTCTGATTCCTCCCTGCCAGCTGCAGCCTTCTATTTCTGTTTGTTTCAAGTAATCAAAAACTCTTTTACATCTCTGCAGGCTGAGTTTCTGTGGTCTGGTCTTTCCTTTGGCTGGAAAATGTACTGGCTTCATGTGACAGCAGGTCTGGTGAACAGGCTTGTAATACCCATTCATGCATTTTGGTCCAGGATCTTGACAGTTTTAACCCCATTTTTGCTAATTAAAGGCAACATTAGCACAGTGCTTGCTAATAAGTCCAGTCCAAATACTGAATACAGGGGTGATATCGTTTCAGTGCTCCTTAAGCTCTGAGTGCACAAAACCATTCTTAGACCCTCAGTTAATCTTTATTGTTTCCCATGGGTGCCATTTATACTAGAGACCTGCCGTTGCCTTCCCAGCAACCACTGACCTTTCAATTGGTATAAGCATCTTGACATTTAGGGAGATGATAACTTTTTCTTCATTCCTAACCCATATGATTTGAGGGAGACTGGTTTAGCATTGACATTTAGGATACATGTGACCCCAATGTGGCCATGCAGGGCACTGAAGCTTCTTAAATAACTTAGTATATCATGGAACCATAAACTCTAGGATAAAGCAAATACTTTATAATTTGATACATTAGCAAGCACTGTTTTACTGGCACTAACACCATTATTTTACCTACAGGGCTATGAAGAAGCCATTTGCAGTAGTGTGTACTCAGCTGTGGAAGTTGCTCGCTCTTCTTTATCTTTCATTTTTTATTTTCTCCTGCTTTTACCCAAGAATAACGTGGCTGCTTTGGTTTCATAATATTCGATGGCATTTCCTCTTTTATTAAGCCAATCCACTTTAATAAGATGCTAGAGTCTATGTATAACACAGTGGAGACTGCTGGTGAGCTGTGGTGATAACAGTGCACAATGACAGCTCTGAGCCCCATAGGTCAGGAGGGACTTGCTGCCAAGTGCAGGATTTTCCCAGCAAGACCTTGATTTCCGGGATGATTGTCATTTCATTTTATTACACTGGGCCTTTAAACAATCCATAATTTATTACATGTCTTCTTGAATATGAGTTTCCAGGGCAGAGTAAGCAATGTACAGACTTCCACAAATAACTTTATCAAGGTCTTCAATGTGTGCCTGTGAACCTTGGGAGCAGAGGGGTTTCCCATCCTTTTCAAATTCTACGTCTGTCAGGCTTTTTGTTTTATAACTGATCAGAGTGGAAAAGGAAGTTTTGAAAAGTCACTTTTACCTGAATACCTTCAGCTTCATTAAGTCACTCAGGGGTTGATATGTGAAGATAGTTTCTAAGATCTGGAACTTCTTTGAATTATGACAGAGGTCATCTAACCGTGACTCTCCTGATTACTGTCTGGGAGTCCTTGGGACTAAGTTAGGTTCCTCCTAACTTAAGAGGAAAGAAACAAATGTTTCATTTTCAAATGAAAAACATTTGAAAGAAACAAATGTTTTATACTGTGGTAGTTATTGTTAAACGAGGTAATCCTGATTAGTCCCCCAAACGTGGCTTATTAGTATTTGGGTGAGGACCACAGTCAGATATCAAAATAACTATCCAGGGTGTGTTCATTTCTCAGACAAAGGATTTTTTTAAAAAGTAATATTTTCTAAAATGTTAATTCATTCAAAAAATATTCTCTGACTTAGACATGCTATATCATGAAATGATTTGCCTAAGATTACTTTCTGAGTTATGTGCTCCACCTGACCTTCCCACACCTTTACCTACATGAATACATCATAAGCATATGGTTGTATTTGGTACCCAAAGTGGGCACATACATGAAATGGTTCCCCTAAGGGAAGAAAGCATGGACCCTGGAGACAAATTAATCTCCGAGAGCAAAGAAAAGATACTCTTCTCTGAAATTCAACATAGTCATGGAATTAGAGCACAGAAGTGATCTATCAGTATAGCCTCAAGGTCACGATTTTCAATTCAAAGAATCACCCAAGAGACGGTTTCAGAATTAGTAAGTGCTTCTGGGATTGCAGCAAGGAACAGCACAGGAAGAAACACCATTTGTAAAAGTGAAGAAGAAGCTACAGTGAATACCATGTTTTTTCCTCATTTTTGGGCAAATGACAAAACAAGCAAGTATCCACTTTACTAATTAAAATCATGAGAAATAAGAAGTAATAGTCATTATGACTCCTTGGTGGTATTTAAAATCATTACCATGGGTGATGATGATAGATTATTAAGGACAAGGGGGACAGTAAAACAAACATGAGAACAAACTCAACCCTAAAAGAATATTATCTTAGAGTTAAGAAAAAGAAGAAAGAGGAGAAATAATAAAAACATTCTAGTGTTATGGACTAAAGCTTTGTGTTCCTCCAAAATCCATGTGCTGAACCCCTAACCCCCAATATTTCAGTATCAGAAGGTGGGGCATTTGGGAGATAATTAGATATGGGTGAGGGTGGATGGACCCCAACAATGAGATAAATGTCCTTATGTGAAGAGGAGATCAGAGGTGTCTTTCTCTCTCTTTGTTAGTCTTTCTCTCTCTCTTTTTCGCCTTCTTTCTCTCCCTTGTGAGAACACTGAGGAGAAGGCAGCTGTCTGCCAGAGCAGGAAGAGACCCCTCTCTGGTACCTCATCACTCCGACACTCTTACACTTCCCAGTCCCGAGAAACATGAGACGTACATGTCACACCTGCCTTATAAGCCATCCAGTCTGTGTTGTTACGTATGGCAGCTCAGACAGAATAATTTGCTAAGTGAGACAAATGGTTAAAACTTTAGTATTCAGTACTTTGGGAAATAAAACTAAAGTTAAATTTTATAAAAATACATCTAAGTACTTTCACTATGAAAAATATGCACATTTTATTTAGAACAGAATTATATTTTTATAAATAAATAATATTAAAACTAGTACTAATAGTGTTGATAGTGAATAGTGTACTTGCATGTAAGGCTTCTAATTTTGTCATAAACCCTTACTATCCTGATTTTTGTCAGTCCCACTAAGAATAAGAGGCTTATTGAGACTTCAAAGCAAATTGGTAAAAACTGGGACAAGAATTTACATTTTCTCTAAATATGAAATCAAGGTTTGCCTTATCATATTACACCCTCTAAAATAGTTTTTTTCCATATTCAAAAACATTTGACATGGAGGAAGTCGTACTTTTACACATAGCCACATAGCTCACTCTTTTTTTTTTTTTTTTAAATCATGGCTGTGTACATTAATGCAATCATGGGGTACAATGTGCTGGTTTTATATACAATTTGAAATGTTCTCATCAAATATTTAACATAGCATTCTGGCATTTTCTTAGTTATTGTGTTAAGACATTTATATTCTACACCTAGTAAATTTCACATGTACCCTTGTAAGATGCACCATAGGTGTGGTCCCACCAGTTACTCTCTGTTCATCCATCCTCCCACCTCTCCTCCCCTCACTCTCCCCTTTCCCCTTCTTCTTGGGCTATAATTGGGTTATAGCTTTTGTAAGAAAGCTATAAATTGGTTTCAGAGTAAGACTGAGTACATTGGATACTTTTTCTTCCATTCTTGAGATACTTTGCTAAGAAGAATATGTCGAGCTCACACTTTCTTAAATGCAAAGTATTTTCCATTGAAATAGAGTAGTAATTATATTGTTTTATATTTGTCTCCCTGGGGACAAACTGAGACTGAGTTCTAATAATAGTTTACTTTTGTTCTTAGCAATGTAAAAAATTATAAAATTGGAAATAGCATAGCTTAACTTAAGGTTAGAGTGGTGATATATCTAGAGGATTAGAATTCTGTTTCATTTCATCAAAACAGCCAATGGTGGGTCTTTGGTGTGATAAATTTCTCTGCCTCTTGAGTACAAAGAAAGAGTCTGCCATACTCCTTTGAAATTAGACTTGAAAGTAAGTGTGACTGGGTAGAAAACTTTGAGACAGAGTTGAGATTCATCTGCAAGATTGGAGTATATGTCAATTAATTCAATATTTTTGACATAAAACTATTCAAACAGCTATCACCATGGAAGTTAAAATTGCCAGCTTTTATTGCAATTGCTATTTTGTCTTGAAACTGGCTAACTTTATAAAATCCACATTAAGCTTATGGACAAAATTGTATTGTCTAGCTAAGTGGTTGGTATTATAACTCTCCCTTTCCTCCCAACTGTTCAACTTAGGAAACTTAGAATACAATTATCCTTCATTATATGACACTGGATTTACTATTTCTTTTCAGTTTATGAACAAATAGACTAAAACTGTGTTCTCCATAATCACTTCATGTGTATCTTAAGTGAGATTATATTTTTCTGCTATGTTTTATTCTTCTTTAAATGCTTTATTTTACTGTTCGTTCCATTAAAACTCATGTCTTTTTCATCTGAATAATTTCTCCAACTGTCCAGATCCATCTGTGTTTTTGACCAAGCTGATTTATTATCTCTTGCCTCTAACATTTTATTATTATAGATTTAGATACGACCTCGTTTACATTTTCCACTGTCTGCTTAATGAATACATTGAATAATACCAAAGCACATTCTGGTCTCCAGGGACCTTTTTTGATACTTCTATCTTCCAATGAGGCATAACACATTTGCAGTTTCCTGTTTGCTGAGCTAATTTGTATATTCTTGTTGCACCACTACTTATACTATCTAATAAAACCATAAGTAATGAAATTCTCAATTACATTATGTTCCAACATTTAAGTTTTAGAAAAAAAAAGAAGATAATGACAAAAAGTAACTAGCAGGTACTTTTTAACTAATACACAGTAATTGCACATCCAGGCACACCTCATTTTATTATGCTGTGTTTTACTGTGCTTCACAGATCTTGCCTTTTTTTTTTAGAAATCAAAACTTTGAGGCCACCCTGCATCAAGCAATCTGTCAGCTCCATTTATTCTGACAGTATGTTGTGTTCACTTCATGTCTCTGTGTCACTTTTTGGCAACTCTTCCAATATTTCAAAGTGTTTCATTGTTAGGGTTCCTATGGACCCCAGCTTGGGATGGTGATCTGCCAGGGAGATGGTACTGGGGTAAAAAAGGACTCCTACACACAGTCTGAGAGTTTAGAGGGATACACGTGGCCCCCATGCCGACAGCAGGTAGATTATGCAGCCCCCAGCCCCCTGCGCACACTGGCTCCTTCTATTGTACTCCAACTGAATATATGCAGGCAAGAAATGCAAGTTGGTTGTTAAGATAAAAGCGAGACCTTTATCCCCAGGAACAGATAGCAAAGGGTGACAGTCCAGGAAGCAGAAACACAGGTATGGAAAGTTCTAAAATGGCTGATAAAGTATGGGAGGGGTAATGGGAGAGAGCAAGTTCTTTCTTGTTCTAATGTCCTTCATCTAAGTGGTCCACCTGGAATCCAAAGATCTCTGCCTGCCCAGGCTGCTGGCTTCTCTTTCCTGCTTCAGCCACCCTCAGGCCAGGGGATACAGGGATGGTCCACCCACGTGCTTTCCCCTGTTTTAAGGCAACTTTCAGGAAACACAGCCTGTTTATAGACCTATGCCTCCACATTTCAAGATTTTTATATCTTATTCTATTGTTCTGTGATTATTAATCTTTGATTTCATCATTATAACTGTTTTGGGTCAATATCAATCAAACTCATATAAGATGGCAAACTAAATAGATAAATAATGTGTGTATTCTGACTGTTCTGCAAACGGGCTGTTCTTGTGTCTCTCTCCTTTTCTTTCGTTCTCCCTACACCTTGAGAAACACCAATATTGGTGTTTGGGCAACTATTAACCCTGATGATACCTCTAAGTGTTCAAGTGAAAGGAAGGGTCACATGTCTCTCTCTTTAAATCAAACACTAGAAATGATCATGCATCGCCTGTTGAAATTGAGCTCTGCTGAAAGTTGGACCTCTTGCATTAGGTAGTCAAGCTGTGAAAGCAAAGAAAAAGTTTTTGGATAAAATTAGAAATATTTACTCCACTGAACACAAGAGCAACAAGAAAGTGAAACAACCTGATTGCTGATATGGAGAAGCTTTCAGTGGTTTCAGTGGAAGGTCAAACCAGTCACAAAATTCCCCTAAGGAAAAGTCTAAAACAGAGAAAGTTTCTGACTCTCTTTAATTCTATGAAGTCTGAGAGAGGTAAGAAACCTTGAAAAGAAAAGTTTGATGCTAACAGAGGTTGTTTCATGATGTTGAAAGAAAAAAGGAATTTTTTGATTGATCCTTGCAATCCCATTGCTGGGCATTTATCCAGAAGGAAAAAAAAAAAACCTTTTATTATAAAGATATTTGTACTAGGCTATTTAACTCAGCCCAATTTACAATCACTAAAATGTGGAAATAGCTTTGGGAGTTGACCTAACAAAGGATGCGAAAGATCTTTATAAAGAGAACTATGAAACTCTAAGAAAAGAAATAGCTGAAAATGTTAACAAATGGAAAAACATACCATGCTCATGGCTGGGAAGAATCAACACTTTTAAAATGTCCATACTACACAAAGCAGTATATAATTTTAATGCAATCCCCATAAAAGCTCCAGTGTCATATTTAAAAGATCTTGAAAAAAATACTTCACTTATATGGAATCAGAAAAAAACCTCGAATAGCCAAGACATTACTCAGGAATAAAAACAAAGCAGGAGGAATCACACTACCAGATCTCAGATTATACTATAAATCCATAGTGATCAAAACAGCATGTTACTGGCACAAAAATAGAGAAGTAGATGTATAGAACAGAATAGAGTACCAAAAGATGAATCCAGCTACTTACCATTACCTGATCTTTCATAAGCCAATTAAAAACATTGAGTGGGGAAAAATTCCCTATTTAACAAATGGTGCTGGGAGAACTGGCTGGCAACCTGTAGAAGACTGAAACTGGACCCACACCTTTCACCATTAACTAAGATAGACTCTCACTGGATTAAAGATTTAAACTTAAGACATAAAACCATAAAAATACTAGAGGAAAGTGTATGGACAACACTTGAAGAAATCGGTCTGGGCAAATATTTTATGTGGAGGACCCCCCGGGCAATTGAAGCAACATCAAAAATACACTATTGGGACCTGATCAAACTAAAGAGCTTCTGCACAGCCAAGAACACTGTAAGTAAAGCAAGCAGACAGTCCTCAGAATGGGAGAAGATATTTTCAGGTTATGTCTCTGACAAAGGTTTAATAACCAGAATCCATAAAGAACTCAAACATATTAGCAAGAAGAGAATGAGTGATCCCATCTCAGGGGGGCAAGGGACTTGAAGAGAAATATCTCTAAAGAAGATTGGTGCATGGCCTACAGATATATGAAAAATGCTCACTATCCTTAATCATCAGAGAAATGCAAATCAAAAGTACTTTGAGTTATCACCTAACTCCAGTAAGATTAGCCCATATCACAAAATCCCAAAACCAGAGATGCTGCCGTGGATGTGGAGAAAAGGGAACACTCCTACACTGCTGGTGGGAATGTAAACTAATACTTTCCTTTTGGAAAGATGTCTGGAGAACACTTATAGAACTAAAAATAGACCTGCCATTTTACCCTGCAATTCCTTTATTAGGTATATATCCAGAAGACAAAAAATCACATTACAACAAAGATACTTATATCAGAATGTTTATTGCAGCCCAATTCATAATTGCTAGGTCATGGAAGAAGCCCAAGTGCCCATCGTTCCACAAATGGATCAACAAACTATGGTATATATATTCCATGGAATACTACAGAGCCATAAAGAAAGATGGAGACTTTACATCTTTCATGTTCACATGGATGGATCTGAAAAATGTTCTTCTTAGCAAAGCATCACAAGAATGGAACAAAAAGTATCCAATGTACACAGCCCTATTGTGAAATTAATTTATAGCTATAACCTAATAAGAGCCTAAGATTATGGGTAGGGGAGAGTTAGAGATGGAGGGAGGGGGATTGGAGGTATCACTTCTGTGGTTTATCTTACAAGGGTACAAGTGAATCTTTATAAGAGTAAAATAAGAACATTTTAACACAATAACTAAGAAAATGACATGAAGGCTACATTAACCAGTTTGATGGACATGTTTCAAATTGTATGTGAAAACACCACACTGTACCCCAGAATTTCATTAATGTACATAGTTATCATTCAATAAAAAAAACCACTATAGTAACATAATAACTTAATTCTAAAACATGGCAAAAGTTTACAGAAAAGAAGAGCACACCAGTATCTTCAGCAAGGGGAGAATAAAGGGGAGAATAAAGAAGAAAGGGGAGTTATTCTAGATTAAAGACATTCAGGAGACATACCAATTAAGTGCAAAGTGTGGACATGGTTTGGGATCCTATTCTGAACAATGTTTTTAAATGTATGAGACAATTTATCCCTGACTGGAAAATAGATGATACTGCTGGGTTTTGTAAGGTATAATAATGACATAGTTATATTTTTAAAACATTTTAACCTCTAGAGATACATTGTAAATTATTTATGGATGAAATTATAATGGTATATGGAGTATACTTTATAATGATCTATATTTTGAAGGGAAATGTGGTCTACAGATGAAATAAAATTAGCATATGCATATAACTACAGACCTGGGTGTTAATGGGCCTTCACTGTATTATTCTTTTGGTGTATGTTTTAAATTTTATGTGCATTTAAAATTCACCATAATAAGACATTCTTCAAAAAAAGTATGCAATCTGTATGTCGAAAATAAATAAAAGCATCTATTCTCATTAAAAAAAAAAAGAATCTCATCTTACCTTAAAGGATAGAAATACTCAGGGTGAAGGATGGTCATCTATAATTCAGGCAAACAGAAATCAGAAAAAAATTAGGAGTTGCAATTTGATTCACAAATACAATAGGCTTTAAACCAACAAAGGTAAGGAAAGACAAGGATGGTCACTACATGTTTGTCAAGGGAAACACTCAACATGAAGAGATTTCAATTATTAACATTTATGCACCCAACCAGAATGCTCCTCAATTTATAAAGGAGACCCTAACAAACACGAATGATTTAATATCTTCCGGCAACATAATAGTCAAAGATTTTAACACCCCTTTAGCAGTGTTGGATAGATCCTCCAAGAATAAATGAAGCAAAGATATTTTAGACTTAAATCTGATCCTAGAACAAATGGACTTAGCAGACATCTACAAAATATTTCAGCCCCCAAAAAACTGAATACACCTTCTCATCAGCTCATGGAACTTCCTCCAAAATTGATCACATCTTTGGTCACAAGTCTAACCTCAGCAAATTTAAAATAATAAAAATTATTCCTTGTATTTTCTCATACCATGATTGAATAAAATTTGAACTTAATAACAACAGGAATCTTCATACACCTACAAAGAGATGGAAGCTAAATAATCTTATGCTGCATGATAGCTGGGCCATAGATGAGATTAAGAAGGAAATTACCTACAGGGGTACAAGTGAATCTTTCTAAGAGTAGAATGTGAACATTTTAAAACAATAACTGAGAAAATGACATGAAGGCTGTGTTGACCAGTTTGATGGAAGTATTTCAGATTGCATGTGAAAACCCCACACTGTACCCCAG
>CAUYTI010145642.1:0-18417 GCA_963575145.1 Galago senegalensis | reverse complement strand
GCTCAGCGCCTATAGCTCAACTGGCTAAGGCGCCAGCCACGTACACCTAAGGTGGCGGGTTCGAATCCCCAGCCTGGACCCGCCAAACAACAATGACAGCTGCAACCAAAAAATAGCCGGGCGTTGTGGCAGGTGCCTGTGGTCCCAGCTACTTGGGAGGCGGAGGCAAGAGACTCCCTTGAGCCCAGGAGTTGGAGGTTGCTGTGAGCTGTAATGCCACGGCACTCTACCCAGGGGGATAGCTTGAGGCTCTGTCTCAAAAAAAAAAAAAAAAAATACCTAAAGGCGTAGAAAAAAAAAAAAAAAAAAAAAAAACAAAAAGGGTTAAAAACCCTACCAAAAACAACAAAAAAAAAAATTAAAAATACATAAACTTTTTTAAAAAAAAAAAAAAAAAAAAAACCTAAAGGCTTCTAAACCTGTCCTACTAGCAGAAAAAGATCCTTTACTAAAGGACAAAGCAACACCACCATCACCAGCAATAATAGTAGATACCAACTAAAAGCAAAATAAGTAGAAAGTGTCCTGAGTTTAGGTAATATCTAAGTGTGTGTAATCAACGGCAATTTACCAAATGTGAAAATTTTTTTATTGTTACAACCCAGGAGATGCTACCGGCATCCAGTGGGTGGAGCCCAGGGCTGCTGCTGTACATTACACTGTGCGTGGAACAGCCATTCACAATAAAGAATTATCTGGCCCTCAATGTCCACAGTGCTGGGATTGAGATACCCTGCCTCCTCCAAAGGAGAATGGGCACAGATTACATATTAGTAGAGTCATTGCTGCCAGTTCCAAACTCTTCTTTACTTGGGTTCTGTAGACTTCTGAGATTTTTCGCTTTTTTCCCAGCTCTATGAAGTCCCTGAGAACCTGACTCCCACATTCATTCTGTTAATAAAATAGGATTATGTCAAGGAATCTAAGTAAATCAATACACTAGGAGGAAGGAACCCTGAACATTAATTTTAAAAAACCTTTAAAAAAACAGACTGGCCACTAAACTGTTTGTTTTGTTTTGTTTTTTGTTTATGTATTTAATCGTGTTTCCTGAGCATAACTTCAAATTGTAAAATTTGATCTCCCAAGGGCTCAGGAATTTTGGAATCTCAATCTTGATTTCACTGAGGGAGACATTAACATATTCTTCGAGCAATAATGGCGTCTAGCCTTTTGGCATCATCAATGATGCTTTCTTTTAAGCAGTAAGGGGATTCCAGGAGGAGTAAAAATCAAAGGCTCCAGAATCAGATTGCCTGACATGTCACCTGCGTGATCATAAAAAACTCATACATGCCTATCAGCCTTATTTTCCACATCTGTGAAATGGCTACTTTCACAACATTTACTTTATGGAGTTATTGCGAGGGTTGAATTAGAACCTCCACGTAGAGAGCACTCCTACTGGGGTCTGAGTGAACAGTATTCAGTATTTTCTTGTGGTGGCGGTTGCTTTATTATCTGTAGTGAGGACTTTGCCTTAAAGAAATCAGGTGCCTTACTACACTAATGAGGAAGTGAGCCAAGAAAGAGATCTGTGTTTTCATAAAACTTACAGGATATAAATTTCCATAAATTCAGGTTACATTATGGAAAACATCCATGCGAAATGATAAAATCTTCACAATCTATCAAAATAGATGAATATTCCCAATATTTGTGACTATTACGTTTGATACATTAAATAATTTGAAATCATAATGAAAAACATACTAAATCATACCAAATCACACATATGGAAAAGTATTAAATTGTAAGTATTATTTTGAGCCTTATTCCACAGAGAGGCAACTGGTCCTCATTGGTCTTTACAAGCCTTATGAAACTTGGCAGCTTTGTTTGATTTAATTACTTTTTTTTTTTGGTAAAGACGGACTAAACCTTGGTTTTGTCAGGCTACAATACATAGCTAAAATATAACAACATAGTAAAATAGCTTTTGTTTCTACCATTATCTTGTATTTATACTGACTTGCTATTTACTTTAGGGTTATCTGTTTTGCCTTTAAAATAAATGTATGTCTTTTAAGCAAAATAAATAAGTCTACAAATAGAACAATTTAGGCCCAGGTGATAGTAAAAATGACAAAAATGATGGAGACAATCAAACATCACAGAGAATACTGTGCAACCAGGGTGGCACCTGTGGTTCAGTGGGTAGGGTGCTGGCCCCATATATGGAGGGTGACAGGTTCGAACCTGGCCCTAGTCAAACTGCAACAAAAAAGTAGCCCACACCTAGGGTGCATCTTACAAGGGTACATGTGAAATTTACTAGGTGTAGAATATAAATGTCTTAATATGATAACTAAGAAAATGCCGTGAGAGCTATATTCACCAGCTTGATGAAAACATTTCAAATTGTATATAAAACCAGCACATTGTACCCCATGATTGCATTAGTGCACATAGCTATGATTTAATTAAAAAAACAGCTGGGTATTATGGCAGGCACCTGTAGTCCCAGCTACTTGGGAGGCTGAGGCAAGACAATCACTTAAACCCAGGAGGTGGAGGTTGCTGTGAGCTATGATGCTACAGCACTCTACCCAGGGCAATAAAGTGAGACTCTGTCTCTTAAAAAAAAGAAAGAAAAGAAAATTCTGTGCAATGATTTTTGCGAGTCCTTACATAGTATTTTCATTTTATTTCACCTATCATTTTGCTTAATATTTTACCAACCAATACAGGTTCAATTCATTGTAAGCTATATTTTAATGTTTGAAATATTCTGATGAGATTGGTCCTTATTTAGTCTAAAGCATAAAGTCTTCGGCTTCTGCTCCCCAGTTTTTAAGAGGATGTTCCACCACAGAGCAGCAAGGGTCAACAGTAAAGAGATGCTCCAGGTGATACAGACAGAAATTACCTAACAACAAACAGGATGCCACAACCTCTGGAATGAAAAGTAACCCACAGGGTGGGCTCTCCAACTTTGCATACTCAAAGGAGACCCACAGGGCAATATAGGCATAAAGAGAGAAGTGGAACATGTTCAGAAATTTTTATACTGGTCAGCTGATTGGTCAAAGGATAAAGATTCAGTCTAACATGATGAAAGTGAAGAAACTTTTTTTTTTGGCAGTTTTTGGCCAAGGCCGGGTTTGAACCTGCCACCGGGGGGAACCGGTGGGACCAGTGCCCTACTCCTTGAGCCACAGGTGCTGCCTGAAAGTAAAGAAACTTTCATTGACATATTTAATGTTGAATCCCATCATATTTCATTACCATCAAAACAATCCTCATAAGACCATTCATTATTTAAATGATAATATAGTCTATGTTGTGTTTTGGAATCTTTACAGACTTTTTGCCTGAACTGCCTCCTTGGATCACTGTAAGGACTCATGATGTGGGTAAAGCAGGTAATGATGGCAATTTTTCAGATAAGCAAACTGCACTCTGTAGAGGTTAAATGAGGCTCACAAAGGTCAAACCACATATCAAAATACCTATAGCAGCTTGGCAGGTATATAAATGTGTGAATGAACTTGCCACATTAGAACAGGGAATGGTAGGGCCTGAGGCAAAACTTGAGACAACATAACTCACCAGGAAACATTATAGTTCCAAGGGTTTTAAAACTTGTTAGCAACCAGTGTATGTTTGTGGGGCAGATTTCACATTGGGGGAAGCCAATTCCCTCTTCCTGGTAGTCAGTGGAGTCAGAACCAGTGTCCTGAGTTTGTCAATTTAGTTGTATTCCTTGAATACTTATTGGACCTTTCTCTGTTCCATAATCTCTGCCCTCTACATGTTTTAAATCAAACTGGGTATTGACAACAATGCCGATCATATCTGGTTATGCAGGTTGTGTCTTGAACACCTCTAGCAGAGCCACTCACAATGGCCCCAACTACCCTGGTTTCTATACCCTCTTATATAAGAAAGCACAGAATAGTCAAGTGAGGCGTAGGAATGCAGCAAGTGCTGGAGGAGACAAAAGGAAAGAGTTTGCAGGCTATCACTGAGTTTCATGCTCTTTCACCCTTTGTACAATGGCGACGCAGCTCTTTTAACAAAGCCCAAGGCAATCCAAGCAGTGTCCCTGGGACTTTATGGGTGAGGCTACTCCTCATTCAAATCCGGGCTTTTCACCTTCACAGGTACCTTGGTCATTCACCCTCCTCTCTTTCAGGTTTCTACCAGGCTTGGGCATTTCAAATACAAGGACTAAAAGATGCATTAGGAAGAATGGGTGAGGGAAGGACAAAGCTCTGATTAATTACCAGTGAGCAGTTTATTCTGATAACTTTTAGAAGAACTCGCCAAGCAGAGGTCTACCAAGTGAAAGTGGTAGAGATCTTTAGTTGTATGTTTTTCTGAGAAACACAACTCAAAAATCAATGATGAGCTTCCCCAGATATTTTAGTGAGATAATTAAGGTAGTTCCATTGAAAGTTTCCAGGACAAGTAACTCACTGCCCCTTTGAACTCCTAATCTGAGCTGGTCATTGGTTAGCCTGCTTTCTATGATCTCAGCTCCCTGAACAATGGACCTGGCTTGCAGGACAGCACCAAGTCCAAGGTTCATGTGGATCATGGAACAACTCCAGTTGACAGGAGGCATCCATTCATACACACAGGAACTCCCTGCCTGGGGAGCAGGTGGGCTGTGGAACACCACAAGTGGCAGTTGTGAATCAGAGATACTTCCTGCCATACTTGCTATATTTCCAAAGCTGGAGGTTCACCTCGGTCCTGGAGCTTACCATCTCCCCTTTGAGAGTGTTTCTTGCAAAGAATTGTGAATAGTGGTAGGAACTTAAGCTCATATAAAATAGAAGCCTGTGAACTTTTTCAATTTTAAGGTTTTACAAATTGTAATCTGTACATTTACTCACCATTAGAGACAAAATTGTATCACATACACTACCCTGAACTTTGCCTGGGGGGTAAATGAAATTCTGACATTGATTAATAGGGCCCCTATTCACCTTTAGTTGATACAAATATTTTAATAAATACTTATATTCTGTTAATTCATATCAAGATAAAATTCTTTCAGAGTTTTATCATATTTTAAACCAACGGACTTTTGGAAGACTATTCTCTTTCCATGGAGAAGGACAGCCCCTCAAAAACGAGTTCACTGTAATTTTGTGAGAGAGGATACCCAAGAAGGGTGCGGTCTAGGAGAACAGGTCTTCTCAAGGAGACCCCAAGGATATACCTGCAAGGTCCTCTTCATGGTGACTCAGCTGTTGGGAATTTGTAACTTGGAAATTTCCAAGTTCTGTGAAATCCTGTAGTTCTGTAGGGGCTGGACTAGTATCTCCCACTTGATTCAAACTGGCCAATGAGAAGGGGCACCTGTGGGGTGGAACTTTTTGACTGTCGATAAAAAGGGAAAGACCAAGTGAGTCGGGAGCACGGGCATTTGGAAATTCCTCTATGCCCTAAGCTCCCAGCTGATAAATAAAGCCCTTCCTCTTATAAACGTAGCGTTTGGGTGCTCTTTCTCTCCCTTGGGCCTCGTCTTCCTGCAACATTTTCACATGCACGAAATGCCGCCGGCCACCTGTACTGCCGTACTGGAATCTTGGACTTCTATTAATTTACTCACTCACATAATAGCCAGCATGCAGCTCCTATCTTCATTTAAGTGATTGGTGATTACAATGGTTTTGATTTTTGAATAAAGTTTTAAATTGTATAACTGATTTAGTTTGCCTTACTGGAGTTTACTTCGCTTGTATTTAATGAGGCTGTAATTTCCTTTTAATTTTTTTTTTTTTTTTTTTTTTTTTTGCTCTAATTGGGTTAATGGTATCTGCAGAGAAGCAGCAGCTCTTATTTTTAGCTCATGTGGTAGATCTCCTGCTGGGAGGACCACAGCTCCTCAGTAGCCAGGTCAGATGGCAAGCTCACATGGGGGTGAGGGATTAAAGTAAAGCTGGAAGTGTGAGGTACTGGGGGCTTTGGTTAGAACGCAAGGAGCGTGGTACCCTTTTCTCTGCATGCCACTCTGTTTGGGAAAATGCACAGAAATTAGTTGGGGGTGTTAGTCACATCTTCTCTCACCCTGTTTCTGCCAAGTTTCTCTACCTGCACCCCCTCACACATACACACAACACACTTTTCTCCAGCTGATAGAAGTGATGGGGAAGCGAGGTGGGGGGAGAGGTGGAGACAGCTATTGGCAAGCACCAGCGTGAGAAATACACAATCTTCATTATATATTCCACTTCTAGAATTATACGCAACTTCATTTCATATAGGAACGTATAGCCTCTATGTGGCAATAGGGCACAATAAGATAATTTGGAGGTTAATTTGGCAGTTTCCTTGTGCACCCCAGAACCCACGATTTGTGATGAAGATAGCCCATAGTCATTCTCAACCAAAGAAACACCAGGGCAGGATTTAGAATGGAACGTGACAGACCAGCTTGCCTGTGTTCTGTGTTTCACAAATAAATAAATGTGGGGAAAGTGCTGTCTCATTTCCGAGCCCCTGATTTTCTCTGGAAGATGGCTACAAGAAACACATAAATAAGCCCATATACCCCACCGATTCTCTTCCCAGAAGTCCATCAGCATCCTCAGAAAGCTAGCTTTTCTCAGACCTACCTTGTCTTCCCTTTCTCTTAGTCATCCCATAGAGACTCAAAAAAAGAAAATCCTTTTCTCTCCCACCCATAATGCTGACACCAGCACAAAGCTATGGACAAATGACGCCATAGGAAAGGTGGGTGTGCATTAGACGTCAGGTGTCAGAGTGAGGGGCTGAGCTTTGGGACGTTGGGCGTGCTCTCCATCTCTGAGCCCCCGTTTTCCCCCTTGTCAGTTTCCTACCAGTCTCAACATTTGCACGAGAGTCACATGAAATTGTATTTACACAAACACTTGTAAAATGACAGTACATTATCATCAAATACACCTGTGAAGTGTTTACCTTCTAATGCAGCAAAAGGCAGAGAAAATACTGGGCAGGATGTTGGGGTTGAGAAAAGGATTTTAGGATTCTCACCGTTCAGTGTTAAGGTAGTTAGTAACTTCTGCACATTGCAACTGGAAATGTAAGAGGCAGAAATAAAGACAGTAATTCTGGTTTCAGACAAAAGAGAAGAGGAAAGGATCCTCACAGAGAACAATCTTTAAAGAGAGGATTTTTGGTGAAAGGAAAGGGGAAAGAATGCTTATAAATTAGTGAGATGATCCAGGGATTCTATGTTGACAGGGTCAGGGAATGTGTGTGGAGTTGGTGCCTGGGGGACTATCAGAAAATTTGTTTAAATCTAAGCAAAAACCTAAAACCTAGGTAGGCCCTAATTTCTTCAAGATCCAATAGGGAATTATTTCTGTTTCTAATTCACAGGTTATGCGTGCCCAGCAAGAAAGAAAGGCAATGCAGACCAGTCACGTTGTTAAGAGGTCAGCCGGATGGGGCAAGACAGAAGGGGCGTACTGCTTTGAGCAAATCAGCCTGAACTTAACAGCATGGTCTAGGAGGCCAGTGAGGGCCTCAGGAACTAGAAATGCAACCCTCTGCCCCCCGCCCCAGTCTAAGATAACCTTGAAGTACCAACAGCAGTCTGCATCTGCACCCAGTCATCAGCACCCTGAGTTCCTCCCTCCTCAGAGGCCGGCCACAGCAGCCCCCTCCTCCAGGAAAGCCCTACCCACACCTGTGACTGGCCGGCTCCTTCGCATCATTCAGATCTCTGTTTAACCGTCATCCCTGCAGGGTGGGCTTGCATGACCCATCTGAGCTTTCAGCGTCTTTCCCTCCTCCTACCTTGTCACCCTTTAACCATGTTACACAATTGCATTATCTGTTCATTTGCTTATTGTCTAAGTCCCCCTTCCTGAAATGAATGTTCTGTAAAAGTTAGGGCCCTGCAGAATTTTCTTCACCATGCAGCATTTAGAACAGTGACTGGAAGGACAGCATAAATGAATGCATGGTCCTGTCATGACGGATGACGGTGAAACTCACTGCTAGAGATGAGAAAGTAGAAGGAGCACGAATCCCAGAAGTTCGGTCTTTACAAAAGATCTCCTGTCCATTACCTTTCCTGTTTTTAGCACAGTGACAGCAGGAAGGTTGGCCTGGGGAGAAAATTCCTAACATTAACTGGGAATTAATGCTCAGAGTTCATTCTAAAGGACTTCAACTCTTACAGTAAAGGTGGCATCTAGAAAGCCAAGGTGCCTGCTTTGTGAGCCTTCCCTTGTCACAGCAGAAAGGGCCTGCCCCACTGTTGCCTGTCCCCTAAAGCTGGACAAGGAGAAATCTTTGATACAAAACATGATATGCCTCTGATCCTGTAGGCTTCTAGGCAATGTTGGAGGGGTCTTGCCTCCTGACTGTGTGTGGAAGGTATTCCTTAACGGAGCAATGACAGAGAGAAGACTCAGAACAATCACTCTTCTGAGAAACCACGTTCCCTAGGGGTAGAGGTTTGTTGTCTCCATCACAAAATTGACAAAAACCAAATAGGGCACTGGGGCAGTGAGCCTTCCCCAAGATCACCAGCTTTTAGCCTCCATCTCCACACCCTCCAAGATGTCAATTCCACCTCTTCGCACATGATGAAGTAGCCACTTGACTATTAAGTTGTTCCTCATTTGTCAACAGAAAAGCTGCTAAATTGCTACTCTGATCAAATTTACACAGAAATCACCAGTGATACTCAGCAAATGAAGACAGGAATTACAACGGAGAGGAACCTAAACAGTCCACGCCAGCCTCCCCCCCCCCCCCCAGCTGTCGGCTTCTGGGCAGGGCAGGTGCTGCACTTACGTAACTGCGGCAGGGGAAACCGACTAAGTAATTGGTCAGAGATCCCCGCCTTTGCGCTCACCCTCCCACACCCATTTTAGTTGTATTTTAAATCTGGCTTGCTAACACATTGGTCTTTTTCATCCTCCCACCCCCCTGTATGTCTTTGGACTATTCCCCCTCCAACAGGATATAAAAACCTTCACTTTTAATTGGAGTTCACACCCATCACCAAAGGTTAATTGCTTAATCGTCTCTGCCACCTTCAGTCTCAACCATTGCTGGTGCTCACTGGGGTTCAACTTACAGCTGTGTTCAATTAAGTGTGCTGGGAAGAAACCTCCCCCAGAATTCCTAAGGGCCTGAGGGGATGCTTCTCTTCCTTCTTCTGGAAAGGTTTTTCTCTGCCGTCTTTCCTGGAGTGCAGACGAGCTCCCTCTCTAAGTTCAGACAAGGTTTTATTTAGCTTTGTTCAAGGGAATGGATCCTGCTCTGGTGTCCTGAATTCCCCTTTTCACCCGGGATTAGACTGCAGCCTTCCTTTACCTGGGTGGGAGCTCTGCTACCTATGCAATGGACACTCTCTCTTCCCCAAGCTCATCAAGGTGGGCCTACAAAGTCTTTGAGATACCATAGGTCCCATTCTGTCCAAGTGCACTGCCACCAACTTCACAGTCCAGGAGAGCCAAGTACCTTCCTTACCACATTCTCATATCAAATATTGTGACTCTATCCAGAATGAAAATTAAACTGAATGCCCATGCTATTCTCATGTTCCTGAATTTGTCGTGTTGTTCCCATAAACAGAACACCATTTTCTTTGTCCATACATACATCAAAGTAAACATGACTCTTCAAAAATCTTGCCAATCTTCCCGTCTGTGTCATAGTTTTCTTACCAGGTAGATTCTAGTGCTGTGAGACTGGGCCCCATCTTTTAATTTTGTAATTTTCTACAATGGTTAAGAGAATAGGCTGTGGAGTTCAACTGCCTTTGATCCAATATTGAATCTACCACTATTAGCTGTGAGACAATATCGGACTTAACTGATTTTTCTGAATCACAGTTTCTTCATCAGCAAGAATGGGGATAGTGAATATAACATGAGGATGAAATGAATAATGCAGGTGACATAATTACCACAATAAAAGCTGAGTAAATGTTAAATGTGGTTGTTAATTTATTTCACCTTAGTGCCAGTCATATACTAGAAAGGGAATATTTTTTGTTTGATCAAATTTGCTTGTTTCACACGCACGCCAGAAAAAAAGAGGAGAAAAATGATTCTCAGAAGTCATCTGATAACTTCTCAACTCTCTCCAAGTCAAAGGACCAGCTGTGTAAAATGAAAATACCACGCTAAGGACAGTCCCTACCACCTTGCACCCTGAGCTGCCAAGTTGGGCTCTGGCCACCATGAACCTGAACTGGAATAAGCTAATTAAAAAGATAAATGAAAGAACTAATGTAAGTTATTGTAAAATTTCATAGAGTAAATTATGCTCAAATAAATGTCTAGCAGTAAATGATGCAGTACAAAAGCACACAGCAAGCCTGCTCAATGGTTATTGTTTGTTTTTTATACTGTGCAGCACTAGGGGGCGCTCCTTATAACTTTCACTTTGCAATCATTTATTCCTTGAGTCTTCACCTCAGCAGGAGTCACTCTCAGATTCACCAAAAATTGGATCAGTATCTTACCTTTTAAAAAATTTCTTCTAAATGTATGTATAGCTCACATTTATTTCAGTGTTTAATATTAAGTGTTTGGGGTTTTTATCTAAAAGTCTGGTGGTATCTGCATGACCAGAGATATGCCACAGGAACTTAACAGTTTATATCAATTAGACTTTGATGAAATAGGATTCATTATATGTTGTTCCACTTAAAATCATCTAAGAACCTACAGATGCTATTAAATTAAGACTAATTCTATATGAAAATCTTTTTGAAAATTATAGTGCATTTTGGAAATATAAGAACTATATAGGCAAGAACAAGCTATTAATTATACCTGGTGAATCCTAGCCCCCCCCACCCCGCATAGAATTTGCAAGGTTTATGTAGAATAAGCAAAACCGCCTATTGTGGCAAGACCGTAGGCTTTAAAGTTATAATGAGCTGGTTTGTCCTTCATTTGGCTGTGTGAACTAAGCTAAATATTCATTTAGCTGTATGAACTTCACCAGTTAAGTAGCACTTCTGTGCCTCAGTTTCTTCATTTGTAACATCTGGAAAAGCCCTCACTAGTTTATGAAGAGAATTAGCATCATAAATGGATTAATGAACCCTTACTGGCTTCCCCTTTCCCTTCTGCCAATTATTTCAAAGGAGTTTGGGACTACAAAACAGAATGACCCTCACTGATACTTTACTACATTGGCTATGTAAGTACAAAGTGATTTTGTCTAGTATCACACAAGTCCCTTTTAATTTCCTCTTATTGAAAGGAATATCAAAGAATCAAGAGTTGCTCTTTGCAAAAGAAGAGAAATCGTAAACAGATTTAACACCAAACACCGCCTAACAACTGTATAAGTAAAGATACAAGATTATCATTTTGAGAAAGACCCTGTCTAGCTTTCTCTAGGATCATTTGAGACTGGTACAAAAACAATTTAGCATACAGTGTGTCTCTGCAGACCCTACAACGGCTCATTAAAACCTCTCCACTGTACCAAGAAGTAACACAACATTCATAACATTCTATCACTTTGGGGGTGAAAATCAGCACTTTTACTATTTAATCTATTCTGAGTATCAAGAACGGACTAGAGGGTACTAGTTTGCAATCCCACCAAGAGTACAAAAATGGTCCCTTTGTACCACAAGGATATTTGCACTAGAATGTTTATTGCAGCCCCATGTTTATAATTGCCAAGATGTGGAACCAACCCAGGTGCCCATCAACCAGTTTGGATAAACAAACTGTGATGTATGGATACCAAGGAGCATGATTCGGCCATAAGAAAAGATGGAGACTTTACATCTTTTGTGTTTACCTGGGTGGCGTTGAAACACATTCTTCTTAGTAAAGAATCACAAGAATAGAAAAACAAGTATCCAATGTACTCAGTACAAATATGAACCAATAGATAAACAATATGAAAGAAAAACACAAGTACATTCTAGCAAGGAGGAGGGGAGGAGGGAGGATGATTAGCAGTTTCTCACCTAATGTGCACAATGTGAGGATTTTTAGCCCACGCCCTGGTTGACAAGCTCAACTAAAACTTGAACTTTACCTCAGAAACAAAACAATGTAACCTAAACATGTGTATCCTCATTTTAATCTGAAAAAGCAAACAAGAAAAAGTACCCATGGACTAAGAGTTGTAGAACTAAGTGAGATAAGACTTTTGGCCTTTGGTGCCAAGCCCTGAGGTTTTCCAATAAAAAAATTTAACCATAAAAAGGCACAAAGAGAGGTGATTTTAAAATAGCCCAGTGGAAATATTGGCAGGTGATCCAAACATACAGAACTGCGGTTATACCATGTACTCAAATAACCACACAGGAACCAAGACTTCATAGAGATAAAGGCACACGGTTGCCTTATGTGTCACAATGACTGTACTAAGTGCACAAACGATACTCAGGAGAACTCTAAAATCGTGTCCCTTGATGAGTAGACAGGGCTTTCAATTTAAATGATTCATCTAACAAAAGTCTCCCACACAGGAAATTGCATGAGACTTAATCCATTTACCTAAAAAGGATAAAGGATTGACTCAAGCCAAGGAGAATTCAAACATCACTTCTGTAGGCTTTAAGACAGAGATTTCTAATAACCTAAATTTTAGCTCATACATCTATTAACTCTTACTAAGACTTTTTTAAAAGAAAGGAAGAGAGAGGAGACAGAGATTGGAGAAAGGAAGAGAGATAAGGAAGGGAGGTGGGGGGAAGGAAAGCAGGGAGGGAGGAAGGAGCACAGAGAGGTAGAAGGAGGGAAGAAGGCTGAAGACTAACAACCAAGGAGATCATCATATTTTTTAACCTACAAGAAGAATGAAGTTATTAGAACTCAAATGGCCAAGAAAATGCTCTACTTCCAAAATCAGCTCAAAAGGAGACCAATTCATAAGAAATATTACTGGCTTTGCACCTGACAATGTCTTCACTGGCTGAGACTTAACAACTTCACATCACAAGTGGCCTTGAAGCTACCCAGACAGCAGAGTTAACAGTTCATAGTGTCATGGGCACTGGAGAATATATTGACAAGCATCGTAGTTTGAGTAAGTCTCCTGCTGCTTCTAAGGTGACCTAAGGAAACAGTCCCAGAGCCATTTAAACAAATACATTTGCCCCGCTCCACTCCTCTCTTGGGAGGCATGTGTCTGAGTGTATCATGAGGTAGGAACCCACCTTCTAGCAAAGCACAGAGGTGCACTAAAGACCTTCAGCAAGACAGTCAAAGTCAACTCTTCCGGGAGCTGGGGAGTTGTCAAATGTATGAATTAGGCCAGCCCTTATACAATGGGGTGGTGAAGCCTGTGTCGAAACAGAAAAGCTGTGCCAACATAATTTCATTTAAATGTTGGCCAGAAATATAATTTTCAGAGCTAGATTGGGTCCCAAGGGGTAACAGTTTGCAAATTCTGCAAAAGGAAAGGAATCTAACTTTTGCCAAAGGTGTCTCACCATGTAAGTGTCTTCTGGGCTGTTTTTAAAGATGAAGAAATGTTTTCTAACCCTAGAAGCATCAGGTCACCATTATTTCTTCTTCTTGCCTTTACTTCAGCTTTCAAGGTTCAAATTCACTTTCTTTCAACACAGAAAACACTGGAAGACTGTAATATTTAAGGCTTTCATAGAAAAAATGAAAAATCACTTCTTACTCCCTGTCCAGAGGAATGTACACCTAAGAAGAAACCCACAACTGCACAACTGCATGCAGAAATATCTGCAAGAGTTTCCATACACCTACATCTACTTAATACAAATAATCCCACAGGGAGAGAGAATACTACTTTCTGAAAGGTAATCAAAGCCTTTGTATAAAATGTCTCTAAAACGGAGGGTAATCTCTCTGTAAAGAGGGAGCAAAGCCATAATGACTCCTCCAGGCTTCTGGATCTTAAAGCAATCAGCCAGCTAATATTTATTCTACGGTATAGACAAAAGTCTACCTCCTGTCAAGGGGAAGAAAATGAATTGTTTTCCCATAATGGTGTTTTCTTTTCAATCAATTTCCCTTCAAGCTTGATTTAAGAAGGTACCATGGCAGAACCTTAGCCCGGTGGATGAAATCCGGGACAGTTCCCCATCAAAGGTGAAAATTATGAGAGAGGCGAACCTGCAGAGTTCGGTGATGACCCCTCCTCCTTCTCACTCACTCTCTTTTCTCTTCTCGCCAGCTAGAAGTGCTCGCAGCACTGCAAAGAGCCCACAGGAGCCAAAATGAAAAGGCTGAGCTGAGCCCAAGAATTAGAATAGAGACAAGAAAATCCCCTAAGAAAATCCCCTAACAATTTTATCTATCTCTAAATGCCCACTGAAATTCAATCCCATTCATTAAATCTGTGCTGAGTTCTCCTCTGTGGTGGACAGCAAGGTGCTGGGTTTTTCAAAGACAAATGAGATGGGCTGGGTTGTTTTTGCCCTCAAGGAGCTTACAGTTTAGCAAGATAAAGAAACTACTAAAACACCATATAAAATACTGTACCTGCTTTTATGTGAAAATACAAAATATGTTATTAAAACAAGGATGGCACATGAATAGTGTTCTTATAAATGAATTTAATCTTTATTGAAAAGATGACCTTAATAAACTTCTCTTTGATATGGCTGCATTTATCAACCCATCGATCTAAGCTAATTTTCTTTCTTCTTCATTTCACTGATTCTGTATATTTTATGAGGTGCTAAGCCCCACTGAACATATCCCAAACATTTTTCTGGCATTCATTCCCTCTTTGTCACCTCTGTGGCCACTTCCTTAGTCATGGTCCTCATCGTTCCTCTCCTAAAATTGTGAAATCGTTTGACTGTAGTCTCCAGCCTGGGCATGTGTTCTTTCCTCAGCTGTTAGTGTTATCTCTCTAAATCACACACCTGGTCATGGCGCAGTTCTCCCTCAAAACATGTACATCCAAATCATGTTCAAACTCATTAGCCTGGCATGCGATACACTTCACAGGTTGACACCAGTTACTTCTGCCACCCCTCTGTTCAACCATATTGGATCCATTGTTTCTTTTTTCTTAATATCTTTGCTCAAATGTCACCCTCAGTACAGAGGGCTACCCCACCCACTCTCTTCTATGACCTCTTCTCAATGGGCAAATATCTACCCACCACTTGACACTCAATTCAAATCCCTTTCCCTAAGCTCCCAAGATTGTCTTTGCTTCTTCATTGTGCTTACATAAAACTTTATATGTACTTTGTGACAGAGTGTTATGGGTCTTTTGATTGCTGAAATTCTCAATAGAGGTTGATGTTGGCTGAAAATTAAGTCAAGAGTGATTGATCTGTTTACAACACTTTCATGATTACCCTGAATACATGCAAAAATTTGAGATCACACATAGAAGTTATTTAGAACCACACTTTGGCTGTTCCTTCAGGTAAAATGTGTCTGAATTTTTTAAATAAAGGCATGGGTTTTACATCAAGACAAGGCAAGGTTTTATAACCAGGGAGAAGATACAAGAGCAAAGTGGTGTCTCCTATACTTCCTCAGTCTTATTTCAGAAACAATAGCAACAAAAATTTAACCATTTTTCAAGTTTGATTTGGAGAAGCAATCACTGGCCTTAAAGATTTCCGTTCTCAGTTCAAGTACCTATAATATTGTTCACTAATCCCAAGGCCAGAGACAAGTCAGGTAAACTCCTCACCTCCATTAGTCTCAGTTTTCTTTTAATAAAGTGGGGATTAACTTATTTGCCCTAAATACATCAAGAGAATACTGCAAGGATCACAGTGCAATAACTCTAGTAGCTTACCTTTATCAAGTGTGTACAAGAAGTCAGACACAGGGCTAACCACATTCCAGAAATAATCCATTTATTCATGACATTAGGGAAAGTAGGCAACAGGCATATGGGGACATGAGGATAATCACTGATAGGAAAGGAGGAGAAGCTTGGCCTGGCTTGGGTATCCCATGGTTGTAGGATTCCACCTCTGGGAAGAGCCCTGTTATCATCTCATTCATCATAAAGCTCACCCCACTAAGAAAACTTATGCCAATGGAAGAGGTCAACTAAACTTGAAAATTTGTCTGTCCCATTTGATAAGTTGCGACATCTTATACAAGTTTGCTAACTTTCCTTTTACCAACCAATGTTTCTTTTTGTTGAATGTGAATATATATATGTAATAATTATTATTGTTATTTTGGTAGAGATGGGGTCTCGCTTTCACTCAGGCTGGTCTCAAACTCCTAAGTTCCAAACATCCTCCCACCTCAGCCTCCTAGAGTGCAAAGATTCCAGCTGTGAGATACTGTGCTCACCCCTAATATGTTTATTTTTAACGTGCATAAATATATATACATATTACATAAATCTGTGTTTATTTATATGTGAGTTTGTATTTTTATTCAGGACGTCTAAGAACAGACCTGTGGAAAGGACAAGTGAAGGCACTCTGGAGTGGTAGTAATAAGGACTGCATTTTGTTTATTGCAGATAGCTCAAAGAGATGGAGAAAAAGAGAGAAATGATCCCAAAGGAGGGAATGAAAGGGTCAAACATCCACCTTTCTTGTATTCCTGTATATTCTCCATACACAGGTTTCCTTCTTCAGAGGCACTTTTTCTTTTTTATGTGACTTGTGCTTACATTGATTTTTTGGCCACAAACCACACTAAAGATCGTTTAACTTTACAGAGAGAGAGAGAGAGAAGGGGGTGATAATAACAATTGCAACATGGTACTCTTATGCATGAAGAGAGTTATCATGCCCTTTTACTCAGGGGGTATAATTAGAGTGATCCAATATCAAGAAAGGCCCCAGTAGTTGTAACTCTTTTCACCGCATTCGAAGATGTTTTTGCTGGATACAGAAGCAAGCAGCTTACACCTTCACTTGCTCATACAAGGAAGACAGGCAGGGCACGGTGGCTCACACCCATAATCCTAGCACTCTGGGAGGCCAAAGTGGGCAGATTGCCTGAGCTTAGGGGTTCAAGACCAGCCTGAGCAAGAGCAAGACCCCATCTCTACTAAAAATATCCAGGTATAGTGGCACATGCCTGTAATCTCAGCTACTCGGGAGGCTGAGGCAAGAGGATCATTTGAGCTCAAGAATTTGAGGTTGCTGTCAGCATTCTACCAAAGACAACAAAGTGAGACTCTGTCTCAAAAACAACAAAAAAAGGTAAGGAAAAGACCACGTTTGCTAAATCTGTCCACCCCCTATACCTCTCTCTCAAACATATATGTAAGGATAGGGTATTAAAATTTAAACCAGTTCCAACCAAAGTTTTCCCCTTCATGTAAGCATTATCTGTTCAAACCAAACATCTATCATTAATGTCTCCATCTATTAGATGCAGACTGTGTGAGGATTATTTTCCCATGGCTTTTCATGGCCTGTTTGCTCTGTCTCCAGCCCAAGCAGTGTGGGAGACAGAAACTAACAGATAATGAAACAAATGGATTTAGTCTGAATAACAATTTTATTGTCTTAAAAAAAAAATGTCAACAAATACAGCCTTCAAATAGCAACAGAAATTTTTTCCCACATCAGCTTCTATTGCCAATTATGCAGGATGGACATGAAGTGCGTGTGCAATTTAAAAAAGTTTAACATAGTAAATTGCACACGAACTGTACGGATACCCTGTATATATGCAAATACCGTTTATACCAGTTGTACTACCAATGAAGCTTATGAGTGTTCAGTCCTGGCAGTATATAATTTAAAGACAGACGTAAGTTTAGATTATGCCTTAAAATCTTAGTGATATTGATTTTTTAATTTTGATTTTAAGGATTGGTCTGATTTATCCCCTCAAACCCCAGGATATTTGGCATCAATCACCTAAAACTCGCAGAAATTTATTCATCAATTTAAAACTCTCCAAAGTAATGTGAAATTTCCACCTTCTGAACCAGAGGGTAAAGGTGTGTATACCTAGTGAAGGCTAAAGTGGACCACTGGGAGCAAGTCAGAGACTTTCTAGATATTCCTTTGATATTTGTGATGTTATAAAACAGGCATGACACTGTAAATTTATTGCTTTGTATTAAGTATAACATGGGGATGAAATGGTATTAATTGATTTAATTGATTCAAGTGAAAGCCATAAATCTCACATCTGGAATATGCTCATTTATTAGGACTCCTTTCCTTACAAAAGAACACCTACCTGGTGTCAAGTGTACTCATGGGCCTAGGTACACAGGTCTCTGTTGATTTCCTGTCCAAGAGAACTCCTGAAGTCTTCTGTGACAAGACAGTACTGCATTATAAAAAGGCCAAATGAAACTATGTCTTTTGTTCTAGATGGGCTCGGCGCCTGTGCCTCAAGCGGCTAAGGCGCCAGCCACATACACCTAAGGTGGTGGGTTTGAATCCCCAGCCCAGATCCGCCAAACAACAATGATGGCTGCAACCAAAAAATGGCCAGGCATTGTGGCGGGCGCCTGTGGTCCCAGCTGCTTGGGAGGCTGAGGCAGGAGACTCGCTTGAGCCCAGGAGTTAGAGGTTGCTGTGAGTGTGATGCCATG